>PVJA010054644.1:0-11491 GCA_004027025.1 Myocastor coypus
TTTTAGGGCAGGCTCTATAGGGTAGTGATCCACCTGTTTACAGCCTCCCGAGAGCTAGGATTACAAATACACGCCAGCACACCCAGTCTGAATTGCCATCTCAGAGTACCCCAGGGATGGGCCAGCAAAGGTTGGGGATCAAACCCCAGCCCTGCAGCCTCTTGCACTTTAATCCACTGAGCTATTTGGTGGCCCCTGCTCCTGCCTTTGTTCTCTTTTTATTATTTATTTATTTTTGTGGCTGGCTCAGCCTGCCCTGAGGGCGAGGCTGGCACAGCATGTGGTGCCAGGGATCTAACTGCAGTCTCTGCAGTTGCCTAAGCTTTCCTAAGCAGTTGCATTAGACCACTGAGCCATCTCACTGGCCCTGCCTTTGTGTTCTTGCCAGTTTTTTTCCCCTTTCGGTACCAGGGATGGAACTTGGGACCTTGCATTTGCCAGGCAGGTTCTTATACCACTGAGCTATCCCCAGCCCTCTGTTCTCACTGCTTTGCTATTTGCTGCCACCACGTACCATGCTGGGTTTGAACCAGCCAAGGATTGACTAAAACCTCCACAAACTGTAAAATAAACCTCTCCTTCCTTAATTTTGGTTGTCAGGTATTTTGTCCCAGCAATGAGACAAAACCTGGCCACTGTGGGGATAAGTGATCTCAGGGTGGCATGGACCAAAGAGTGACACTGAGCCTGCATGGCAGCAAGTGTGAGAGTAGCGGCCGAAGATAGTCGAGTCTCACAAGATAAGCAACCTCAATTCCTGCTTGATCTGCATACGCAGAATGCTCCAGCTTAAGTGAACAAAAGCCTAATATGAATCAGAAATAAAACTGCAGCCCCATAGTCAGCTTCCATGCTGGATCCCCTAGAATGTGGGGGCCTGGTTTCCCTTACAGAGGGACATGGGCAGTGCCAGCACTTCCAGCTGACAGTCCTCCCCCGTGGGATGCCTAGCCCTTTCCTGCTCATGCTGTACTGTTCCATTACTATAACAAACTCACTGAATCTGGGACATTTATTTAGCTTACAGTTCAGGGCTCCAGAGGGTGGTGCAGACCCTGGATGTGGGCCTACATGGAGCAGGGAGTGGTGGGATGATTGATAAGCAGGAAGTGGGCACTCTCACAGAAGCCAACAGGCCCCATGGGACTGTGCCAGTCCCTTCTGGGGGCACCGGTTTCCAAGACTCCATCCCTTGGCCCAGTGCCCACTCTCAGAGGCCCTGCTGCCACTCATGTCCCCTGGTGCTGTGGACCAAGCTGCTGGTGGGATCTTGAGCACAGCACCTGGTGGGAGCTGCTGGGGGTGGGGGGCTGGCTCACACCAATTACAGGAGCCCAGCGATCAGCAGCCCAGCACTGGAGAGAAGCTCTGTGGCCCCTGAGTCTCCGCCTTTACGTACAACCTGGCAGTTGGTGTTTGGTGTCTGTAGAGGCAGTGACTGCCTTATGACCGGAACTACATTGACCCCATAATTGAGGCTGGGAGGAGCAGTGTCTTGGCAGCAGTAGTCCACAGGCCGATTGTAGTGTAGGCCTGGTGTGTGTTTCGTTAGATTTATGCATCAGCATTTCACTTTTGGGGGCGCTAATATAAATAACGTCGTAATTTTCATTTTAGTTTCTCTTGTTTCTTGCTTTGGATACTAACCTTGTGTCTTCTAACCTTGCTATAATTCCTGATTCTAAGAGATTCTTGTTGATTCAGATTTTAATCTGTGGACAGTGTTACTTCTTACGTGCTTGGGATGAACCCACGTGGTTGTAGCGGAAGGTACATTTGGGGCTGTGTTGGCTTTGATTTGCTGGTCTTCTGTTGAGCATTTTATGAGGGTGTTCATGAGAGACACTGCTCTATAGTTTTTGTGCACTGTCATCAGTGTATTCCTGGCCTCAAAATGCATCAGAAGTGACCTATTCCTCCTCCTCCTCCTCCTCTTTCTCCTCCTCATCTTTTTGAGATGGGGTCTCGTTATGTAGTACAGGCTGGCATTGAGCTCACTTTGTTGCACAGACTGAGCTTGAACTCACAATGATCCTCCTACTTTACCTCTTTGAATTCTGGGATTATAGGAGTGCACTGCCATGCCTGGCCCTATACTGTGTTTTTAGAGTGGTGTGGAGTGGCAAATTGCTGTCTTTAGTAGTTCTTATTGGAAGACCTCTAGACCTGCTCCTGCTTTGGAAAGTTGTTCCTTGCTGAGGCCTGTATTTCCTCTGAAGTGGGGATTGGCTGGTCCTGTCTCTCTGGGTGGTCACAGTTGTGGGCACGGTGTGGTTTAAGTAAGCGGTCCTCCTTTAGTATCCAGGGTCCTGGGTGTAGTGACATCTGATCTTCTGTTGCTGGTGAGTACCCTCTCATTTGCTGACTGTTGCTCATATTGATCTTTTCAGAGAATTGGCTTTCAATTTCATAGATTTCCACTTTTGTCTTCTGCTTACTTTGGGTTTAATTTGTTATTTCTCCCCAAATTTCCTGATGTGGAAATCTAGATTATTGATTTTTAGATCTTCTTTGCTAATATATTACTGGGCCTGCTGTCATAACACCTGAGGTAATGAACACACCCACCGTCACCAACCCCCTGCCAGGAGAGAAAGATGCATGGTGGACTAGCAGCCCAGTCCCTGGTCAAGACACCCTCTGTGGCCTCCAGGGAACTGCAGATCTGCTCAGCCCCATGGCCAAGGCATACCCCAGCCCTGAGGGTTCCAGCACCTCCCAGCCGCACCTGCTCTGCGCTGAGGCTCCTGTCTGCCTCAAGTGCAGGATGCAGGATACGTTGTTCTGTCATGAAGTCCCTAGAGCCCTGCTGTTGTACGCATTGCGCAAAAGTCCAAATTCAGCCAGGTGTGGTGGTGCACTCCTCTAATCCCAGCACTTGGGAGGCTGAGGCATGAGTTCGAGGTCAGCCTGGACTACATAGTGAATAGTTTCCAAAAAACAGTCCAAGTCCAAACCCTCCTCTTGGACTTTCCATGTCTTTTGTCTGTGGTGTGACTGGGATCAAACTCATGGCTTGCTCACTGCTCAGCCTGGCACCAGCCTTGAGGTCATCAAAGCTGTGAGCCCCTGTAGAGTGCCAGGCCCAAGTCCTGTGTGCCTGAGGTGCGGTGCAAGACAGGAGTGGGACCCAGCCCGCCTGTCTTGGTTACTTTTCTTGTTGCTGAAACAGAATGCCCAACCCTCAAAGTTAAAGAGAAGATTTATTTGGCTCACAGTTTGTAGGATTTCACTTCATAATTGGTTGACTCTAAGGCAGTATGGCTTTGCAAAAGAACAGTTCCTAGTGGCCAGAAAACGGCAAAAGCAGTGAGGAAGACGAGCCTCTCTCTGTCTCTTGTGTTGTATCCAGGCAACTGGGATTAGTGCAGTGCCAAACTGATCAGTGGACTGAATAATCTCCCATCCTTAATCCCAGCCTTGCGCCCTGAGTCAGTCATACACTGGATGCAGCCACCTCCAGAGAAGCTCCGTCATTGACTGCATGCGGCTTTGGGGCACATGCAGACACAGCTGTTGTGCCATCATCCAAGGATAGCGTGTAGTACACAGACAGCTGTGAGGGCAGTGTGGAGCCCGGGCTTGGCACGCTGGCTCACCCTCAACCCTCTGTGATCATGTTGCTCACAGCCACTCCTCCTGCCAGTGTCACCCCTTGAGAACTGCATGCAGGACTGCCTCGTGGCCTCCTAACAGCTGTCTGCATACCAGCTGCACACCAGCTCAGGGCTCAGGGCTCAGGGCTGGGGGCAGCCGCTCTCCCAGTTGTGCTGGGAAGTGGGGAGCTGGCTCCATTCTCGGACAGTGGCGTGGGGCAGCTGGTGGCCTGCAGACTCCTGAGGCCCCTCACACCCCTTCTAGCACCCGGCAGAGCAGTGCCCCCATGCCCCACTTTGCGGCAGAGTCACTTTCAACCCTTGGACGTTCTATGTAGTTTTGGCTTGGAGGCCCTGTTGTTTCTTCAGTCTTCCTTGGGCCTGCTTTTCAGTTGCAGACATACCCAGAGAAAGCTGGGTGTCCCCACCACTTCCACTCCCAGGCAAGCTCGTTGGCGATACTCCCAAATTTGCTTACGGTATCGTTGATGCTTCTGAATCTTTCGGGCTCCTTCTTGGGCTTTCTATGTCTGCTTACCCTGCTCTCTCCTTCATGCTTTCTGTTCTGTCCACTGGAAGGCATCATGGGCAGGAAAAGGCATGTTGAGCCGCTAGCCTGGGAAGCGGGGCTGTAGGGCTGTGTGTGGCCCTTTATGAGCAGGAGGGCAGTGCCGAGGAAGCAGGCTGCGCTCCCCTGGCTGGTGGTAGGGTGGGCTTGGGTCTCTGCGCCTGCAGGCCTTGCTGAGAAAGCCCCCTTTGCGTGTCTGGGAGGGAGCAGGGTGTGTGGTGCAGGTATTGCTGGCTCAGGCTCCAGAATTGAGGAGAAACAGCTCTGGTGGCTGGTCTCCTGTTGTCATGAGGTGCAGCAAAGGACTCCAGGCTGTGTGGCCTGCAGCCACTACCAAGCTATGTCCTCAGCCCTCTGTCTAGCCTCAGAGGATTAGAGGAGAAAGCCTGGGAAGTCAACCTACTTAGTACTGTCTGTGAATGACGAATATGACTTTTGCTTCTGCCGCAGAGGATAACGCCCAAGGCCCACACAGCTCTGACCTAGTTTGTCTTCCCTTCAGCAAGCAGGGTCTCATCCGTGCCTTGGGCTGGACTCTGGTCTGTAGTCCGGCTATCTTGGCATCTTGGTGTTGACTCCAGGGTACACCACCACACCTGGCAGAGAGAAAAGCGATGTTACTCTTTTGTATAAATTTAGGAAAATTAAAAAAAAGGGCTTCCCGGTTGAGCCGCATCCTGCCTTGCAGAAACCACGGAACTCGCTGTCAGGTGCAGGGAGCCAGCTGGGGCTAGCACTGAAGCCTATGTGTTGCAGGTGATCGAGTCCCTGGGTATCATCATCTACAAAGCCCTGGACTATGGCCTGAAGGAGAGTGAGGAGCGAGAGCTGAGCCCGCCACTGGAGCAGCTCATCGATCGCATGGCCAACACGGCCGAGGCCGATGGCAGCCACGACGAGGGCTACGGGGCAGCAGAGGAAGGTGCTGAGGATGAAGGCCGGCGGCCCGGGGCCATCTGTTCCTACCGCGATGTCATGAAGGTACAGGGAGGCTAAGGGAGGAGCGGGACAGATTGGAGTCCAGCCTGGAAGGCATGGGGAGGCCATCCCAGTAAAAGCTGAAAAGGGAGGGGTGTGGCTCAGCGCACAGGCCCTACAACCCCAGTACCAGCACACACAACACAAGCACAGGAATGAAGGCCCGTGAGGCAGTAGCTCAGCATTTGCTGCAGCCCTCGAGGCCTTTGTAGCTCCCCTCTTTTTTTTGCAGGACTGGGGTTCGAACTCATGACCTTGCACTTGCCAGGCAGGCACTTGTGCCACAGAGCTATCTCCCCAGCCCCCGTAGCTCCCCCTGACCTGCCGCACCCAAGTCTGTCCACCTCTGTCCTGTGGACCTGATGGTCACATGGGACCTGGAGAGCTGCCTGGTGGCCTCCCTGCCCTCCTCCCCAGGGCTCAGGTGTGCAGAGGAGCCCATCTAGGGGCAGCTCTTCTGGGTAAATCTGTCTGTGGAGAAGTGCATGGCCCACAGGGCCCCCTTCAGCTCTTTGCCTACCAGTCACACAGTAACGTAGCCCCATGGACACAAACTGTGCTCTCCTACTCTATTCACTTCACGTTTTCTAAATGTTAAGTTTTAATTTTTAAAAGTATACACTGGGAGGATGTTGTGTTAGGTGCAGTGAGCTGACCCAGGAGGACAAGCCCCACCTGCTCCCGGCCTTGCCTAGTAGAGGTGGTGGTGAGTGTGTGTAGGACACACAGATGCCGGCTGGAGCATGTGCAGCAGGAGCAGGGTGTGGTACTGGTAAGTGAAGTCTGGGCACCCCTACATCCACGGCCCCATGCGCCCCACTGTTCCTAGGCAAGGGAGACAGGCTTCCTCCACACAGCCCTGGGCCAAGGTGCAGCCGCATGGCTGGGAATCTCCAAATCTCACTCAACAGCCTTCAGCAAATGTGTTCACCAGTGAAAATCCTGGGCACGGAGCCATTTGAATGGACACCTTTTGATCATTTTTTCATTTGAGCTGTTATATTTGCTCACCTTATTGCCATCATCATATGAAAATACAGGAAGAAAATGCCAAGGTGCTAAGAAAGATAAGTCTTACAGCTTGGAGCAAATCCCAGCTTCAATCCATTCTTGAACGAATGTTTTTTTTTGTTTTTGTTTTTTTGGTGGTATCAGGTATCAAACCCAGGAGCTTGCACCTACCAGGCAAGCACTTGTCCCACTGAGGTATCTCCCTGGCTTTAATCCATTCTCTCTCTCTTTTTTTTCTATTTTACCATTCATTTAATTTCTTTCTTTCTCTTTCTTTCTTTTAAATTTAACAATGGTTATATTACATATTTTCATCATCGGATCAGTTCAGATTAATAGATACAGGTATATAAGACTGATCAAACAATTAAACATTAACACTTTCAATAAACATTACTTTTTTTTTTTACAGTTGACATACTACATATTGTCCTCACAATAGTTATACAGAGCACAGGGTGTGGGCATGACACACCTTCCAATTGGTATTGGTAAGGAAAGAAAAAAATTTAGAGTTCTTATATTAGGGAGACTATACGATATTTACACATGTAGGTCTGGTTTATTTCACTAATGAGTATATGTTTAGTATACATCCATTTATATGTGAAGTCTTCCAGCTTATTCTTTATAGCTGAGTAATGTTCCATTGTATAAAAATACCACATTTTCTTCAACCATTCTTAAAATGATGGGCATTTGGGTTGTTTCCAAGATTTAGCTATTACAAATTGAGCTGCTATAAGCATAGGTGCACAGATATTGCTGTGGTATGATGTTTTCAGTTTGGCTTTAATCCATGCTTAGCAGTTTTACTTGACCTCATTTATTATACCCTCACCTCTTCTTTCTTGGTTTCTGTGCGAATCAGAACTGGCTTATAAAATGTCCCACATCTGTGACAGTATGTTCTGAATGTTCCTTTTAGGTAAGTGAGAGGAAGATAACTGCTGAGATAGCTAATGAGTACACTGAAATTTTAAAATGCAAAACCTATTACTCATGGCAAGGGGACACACATGTGCTTATGGTTGCTAGGTTGAAACTTCAGTTCATAAAACGACTCTTGTTGGAAGAGAAAGACAGGAATTATCAGCAGAATTGTGACTGGAAGGTAGCATGAAACTTGGCCCAGTAACACATGTGAGGCGCAGGGCAGGCGCAGTTTGTGTCCAGGTTCTTTCCAGCAGAGTCCATGGCCCTGCCTTGTGCTTTGCACCAAGGTGTGGGAAGTGCTGCAGACACCAGCATTAGCACCCCAGGACTCACTCTGGGACTTCTTGCCACCGAGGGGTCAGGCTACCTCACAGGCCTGGATTCGGGTCAAACCTAGACTGTGCTTGCTCAGAGTTAACGCGATGCCTCTGGAGGTGGCAGGGGCACTCGCTTTCCTCCCTCCCGTGGCCTGGTTCTCCCCCAGTCTCTACAAGGGAAACAACCCGGTGTTCAGATCTCCCTGTTAGCTTGTTTCCTGAGACGCATCTATCACCAAGCAACCTTTCCAAGAAATATCCAGATAAGTTGTAACCTTTTTGCTTCATTGACTCACCCTCTTTTTCTTCACGAAGAGGTGGAAGTCTGCACAGACTTAAAAACTAGGGGGAAAGATGCCGTGGGTCCTGTCTCAGGAGAGGCCACTGCTGACCACGTCTCACACCGCCTCATGGAGACGTGGGTGCTGAGTAGGCATCTTCTCTTGTCCACAGCTATTGACTTTTCAGCTTTGTCTTCCTGAGCCAGGGTTGCCGGGTACAGTGATGGTGCTCACCAGGGCTGGTGCCTGTGGAGTGCGGCCTGAGCGCTTCTCAGCCATCCCTGTGGCCTTCTCTACCTCTTACCCCCTCGCCCCTTTGTGTCTTGCTTGTTGCTGTTCCCTTTTACATTCTAATTACTTACACTTCAGCTTTCTCATATAAGAGAACCCGTGTGGCATTTAAGCTGTGTGTCAGATTTATTCGTTTTACATTATGGTCTCAAGGAACGTCCATCTTCATTCCTATGGCTTAAGTTCATCACTCTTTACACAAAAGTAATGGAGTCCGGCATGTGCTGTGCTCACTGGTGGCCACTGATGCTCCGCCCGTAGATCTTTGCCCTATAACCTTCCTTGAGCTCGCTGAGCCATTTGGGGTCCACGCAGAGGGTCCTTGCCCCCACCACACTCAGGCCGTGCCACACCATCCCAGAGAAGAAACCTAAAGTTGTCTGCAAGGCTTGCTGTAGGAAGCCACAAGCAGAGCCCCAGCGTGAAGACAGACAGCTTAGAGAGTTTCCGTGCTTAAGTGTCTGCCTGACAAGCTCAAAGTCCTGAGTTCAATCCCTGGTACCCCCCCCCCAAAAAAAAGAGAGAGTTTCCGTGCTTGGTTGGTAGAGGTGCTTAAAGGAAAATGAAATTTATGTTTCCAGT
Source organism: Myocastor coypus (assembly GCA_004027025.1). Taxonomy (NCBI): domain Eukaryota; kingdom Metazoa; phylum Chordata; class Mammalia; order Rodentia; family Myocastoridae; genus Myocastor; species Myocastor coypus. Next base: position 8,561 of record PVJA010054644.1, read on the forward strand.
AATTGCGCTAATATCAAAATTTAGAGCATCCGAGCTTTCACTCAAGCCAGGGCACGTAACTGATGCCTCATGTGCCGGCCCCATGCTGCCGATGCTTCTGCGTTTGTCACCTGAGTGATGCCAGCTGTAGAGCGAAGGAGAGGTTGGAAATCCCTTGCCTGAGGAGTGAAGTGCTTTTTACCCAAGCCTGGTGCCTAGCGCAGAAGCAGCAGGAAGCCCGGGGCCCTGAGCCTTGCACAGACGTCCATGCTAACGGAGGCCACGGTGTGCTGGGACTCACACCTCATGTACTGTGGAACGCCTCTTCCCACAAGGCTGGGGATTTATGTGTCTCGCCGGCCAAGGACAGCAAAACTAGGGGTCACCCCTTGGCTTGTGCTGCCCTCCACCTTGCCCCTGCCTGCTACCCCCAGCTTCCTGCCCTGTTTTACACCCCTCTCTGCCTGAGGTCCCCCTGGGTCTGCAGAAGCCAGGCAGGAGTTGTAGTCTGCTTCCTCATGGTGGTGGTGACCAAAGCCGGGTCACCACTTCTTATCACCTGTTTCCTTCACTTCAGGACTCAGGGATTCACGATCACAGCACCTTCTGCTGTGTGCCTGCAATGGGACGTGTGGCACGTGGCAGGGTGATGCCCAGGCATGTGTATGGTGTCATCCGAGGCATGTGGCAGGGTGATGGCCCAGGTGCTGGTGGATGAGTCACCCAGCTTTTACCCTCAGCAGATGTTGGGCCCCTCTGTGCCCACCTGGACTCCTGCACACCTCCAGTCCCTCCACCTGGCAGTTCACCCATGCTGTCAGACATCTCCTGGTGGACTTGTCCCACCTAAGTGTGTTGACTCCTCGTGGCCTGGTGTGCTGATGCTGGGGTGACATGAGCTGCCTTGTTGTCCAGTAGGAAAATACGGATGTACTGGGGTGTCTGGTGGGCTTGGGGTGTTTTGGTTTGTGTCTTGGTGTCCTCCCAAAGCCTCATGCACTTACAAAGCAGACTTGCTAGAGTTTGTGACTACTTCATGATCTTGCACTGGGATTATGAGTGTCAGTGCTGCTGGGATTACGGGTGCTGGAGCTGCACCTGGCCTGCAGAGGGCAGCCTCAATGCACCCTAAGGGAGACAGACTTGTTCTGTGCTGCCTCTGTTGCTGCTGTTCCTCCCTTTTGCTCTTGCTGTTTTGCTGTTTCCCGCTGCCATGAACTGCTGCCCTCTGCAATGTACTCTTCTGCCTTGGAGCCAGCTGAGTATGGACTGAAACCCCCACTGTGAGCTAAGTCAACCTTTCCTTCTTTAATTGTGTATGTTGGGCATTTTGTCCTAGCAACGAGAGGAGAGTAACTGAGACAGGGTCAACATAGTGAGCTGACCAGGCTGGGCTCCAACTTGGGATCCTCCTGCCTCGGCCTCCAGGGCGCCAGGACACAGACATACACCCCCACTCCTGGCTGTTTTTAATGCACCAGAAATTCCGAATAACCATATCCTTTCCTTGATTCACCCTTCCCACAGATGTGTGCCGCTCATCTTCCTGCTGATTCAGATGCCGCGAGTCATTATCAGGCCGTGTGCCGTGCCCTGTTTGCAGAGACCATGGAGCTGCACACATTCTTGACCAAGATCAAGAGTGCAAAGGAGGTAGGTGTGCTATGTGCTGTCACTGGTATTGGCATTACCGCTATTCTACCCAGTGTAGGGATCACTTGCAGAAGAAGCTGCCTAGGAACAATTAATCAGGTGTCAACTGTCTGGGTCCGCTTTATAAAGCTACAGTGTTCATAAAGTTTTGTTCCAAATGGGACACAAGACCCCCCAGAATTGGTGGGGTTCCCTTATGGGGGCTTGTATATCCTGCGCTCAGTATGCTTCTTCCGTTGGTGCCGGTGGGAAGGGACAGGGTGCAGGCAGGGTACAGTCCCACTTCTGGTTGCTCGTCTGACTAGGGTTCAGCGGGGTGCTGGAGTTAGCATTAAGATAATACAAAATCCCTTTTGGCTCTTCTGTTTACTATTAACAATGACTGGAGTGTCAAACTGTGTGTGAAGCCCGAAGAGACTCAGATGAGTTAGGAGCTAGGGCGTTGAGGGATCTTACATCCCTCGGCTTCTAGGAGATCTGGGAGCAGTGAAGAGCCAGGGCCAGGTAGGTGAGGGGAGTGATTTCTTTTATGACAGAGGTATAAACTTATAGAGCACTGGATAAAATTCCAGAACCCACAGTGAAGGGAAATGCAGGCCTCATGTCTCAGCAGGGAAAGACAGACGTACCAGGTTGCCGTGGGAGACTCGGCTATCCAGGACATAGTGTCTCAGCTACCACACATCATCCACTGTGCGTGGGAGAGAGCCCAGGCCCCATTCCACAGCGCATGGCCCTTTAGGAAGGTGACTTGTCCTCCCAGCACAAGATCCTGAGCTATGGCGGGGGCTCAGGGCTGCTGAGGGGGACCCAGACTCAGACATAAAGCAAAGGTAAAGTGTTTTGAAAGAACACCGTTGGGGCTGGGGACAGAGCTTAGCAGCACAGTGTCTGACTGGCAAGCACAAGGGCCTGAGTTCAATTCCCAGTGCCAAAAAGAAAAGCACTTTTTTGAAAGAAAAAAAATTTTTTAAGGAGTAACTCATTATCATTTATACTTATTTTTTTTTTTTACGGGACCAGGGTTTGATCTCACGACCTTACATTTGCCAGGCAGGCATTTGTGCCATAGAGCTATCTCCCCAGCCCCTCATTTTAATTTTTTATTTTATTTTATTTTATTTTATTTATTTATTTATTTATTTATTTTTGTCTTTTTGAGACAGGGTCTCACTATGCAGTTCAGGCTGGCCTTGAGCTCACTTTGGTAGCCCAGGCTGGTCTCGAACTCACATGATCCTCCTGCCTCAGCCTCCCATGAGTGCTGGGATTACAGGCGTGTGCCACCACACCCGGCTC
>PVJA010054645.1:0-11494 GCA_004027025.1 Myocastor coypus
ACCTCAGGAATTTTAATTTTGAAGAAATCGTAAGGGAGATGAGAGTTTTCATATAGCAAATGATGATAACAAGAATCACTGATACTGCTGGACAGACAGACCAGATTCACAGTTGAATTCTTCCAGTCAAGACTGAGGTTGTGCAGCTAAGAAACTCCCAGATAATAATCCTTCTCTGCCCTTCCACTGGATCTGTCGAAGTCAACATCACTTGAAGCAAGTTACTCCAATACCTTATCACTTAGTTTCCTCAGTGAAAAGGCTAGTATTATAATAGCAGTGTAGCTAACATGTTCTGGAAACTTGGCTTTTCCATCTTGATTTTAACATTATAGATTTGAATGCCAGTAGGGTCGTAAATATTGACGTGTTTTGTCTTCTCTTTTATCTTCATTATCCTGTTTCCACAAGAATGCCATGTAGCAAAAAGCAGGTAATCAGGGGGACACAGGCCCCGATAGAACCAAGGAGGAGGAGAGCACCCCCTGGCCTCTCTCTTCTTTCTAGCACCCTGAGATGAGCATTTTTTTCCTGTGCTGCACCCTCCAGCCATGATGTTTCTGATTCCACTGGACTAAAACCAATGGAACCAGTGGATCATAGACTGAAACCATGAACCAAAAGAAATGTTTCTGTTTTAATTTTTTTTCTAGGTATTTTGTCAGAGTAAAAGAAATCTGATTAAGATATAGTGTTTTCAGGAACTATTGAAGTCTTCTGCTAATAATTCAGTCATTCTTTTTTACTGGTACTTTTAATTTTTAATACCTTAGTAATATCAGAATCTGTAGTCAAGCAAACTAATTGCTACAAGACAAGGGGCTATTGCTTCCATTAAACAGGAGTCTTATTTGAATAAAATATCAATAAAGATTTTGGAGGAAGGATGTGTCATTCAGTTTGCATGTCCATTTAATTAATATTGCAATGTTTATCCCTTCTAAGTTTTCCTTTCTTCCCTTATGTTTCTGGTTTAATTATCCTATGAGTACACTCAGTAGCTTATTCCTTTCTGCTGGTGGACATTGTGGAAAAACTATCATAGGTCTCTCCTCTGACTGCTGTCATGTCTAAGCCAGTCTCCCAAGGAGCCCTATCAGCTATAGAAGCTCTTCATCAGAGGGCTGAGCTTTGAAACAACCGATGACAGTCTGAGGAGCCATTTTGAGCAATGGGGAACACTCACAAACTTGCGTGGTCATGAGAGACACAAATACCAAGCATTCCAGGGACCACTGTGGAGGAGGTGGATGCAGCCATGAATGCAAGGCTACACAAAGTGGATAGAAGAGCTGTGGAACCAAAGAGCTGTCTCAAGAGTAGATTCTCAGGGACCACGTGGCCACTTAATGGTAGCATTATTTATTGTTACTTTATTGGTAGCATTAAAGAAGATACTGAAGAACATCACCTATGAGATTATTTTTAATAATATAAAAAAAATCGAAGTGATTGAAATTATGACCGACTGGGGCAATGGAAAGAAGAGGGACTTTGATTTTGTAACCTTTGATGACCATGTTTCTGTGGATAAGATTGTAATTCAAAAAATACCACACTGTGAATGGCCACACCTGTGAAGTGAGGAAAGCCCTGTGGAAGGAGATGACTAGAGCTTCATCTAGCCAAAGAGGTCAAAGTGTTTCTGGAAATTTTGGGGGTGGTTGTAGAGATGGTTTTGGTAGCAATGGCAGTTTTAGTCATGGAGGAAACTTCAGTGGTTGAGGTGGCTTTGGTGGCAGCAGTGGTGGGGGTGGATATGGTGGCCGTGGAAATGGCTACAGTGGGTTTGGTAATGATGGAAGCAATTATGGTGGAAGCTATAATGAATTTGGCAATTACAAGAGACAAAGTCTTCAAATTTTGGACCCCTGAAGGGAGAAAATTTTGAGTCAGAAGCTGTGGGTCCTATGGTGGTGGAGGCCAATGTTTTACCATACCATGAAATCAAGGTAGCTATGGTGGCTCCACCAGAAGCAGTAGCTATGGCAGTGGCAGTACGTTTTTAAACACTTCCAGGAAACAAAGCTTAGCAGGACAAGAGACCCAGAGAAGTGACAGGGAAGCTACAGATTACAATATATTTATGAACTCAGCCACGTACAGTCTGGCAGGGCTTAGCTGCTACAAAGAAGACATATGTTAGACAATGCTCATGCATAAGGGTAAAAAACTCAAGGACTATATCTGTGACTAATTGTGTAACAGGTTATTTTAGCTTCTGTTCTGTGGAAAGTGTAAAGCATTCCAACAAAGCATTTCAATGTAGACCTTTTTTTTTGCACCCATGGTATTGGTGACAATAGTTTGATCATGATGCTGAATAAATATGTCTTTAAGAAAAGAGAAGACCCTAGTCTCTTCTCATCTGGATTTCTGCTATAAGATACAATGGTTTATCTTCAGCCTGGTTGCCATTTTTCCTTCATAGGCATCAACCAGTTGTGGCAAACATAGGGAACGCATGCCACAGAGGGTTGGTTGTTGTCAGTGAAAGTGCTAAAAGTTCCACCGACATCACCATCATAGGCCGACACTTCATCTTCCTGAAATACAAATCAAACAACAACATTCTCCTCTTCAAGATACTTGTGTGGCTGGGCGTGGAGGCTCACGCCTGTAATCCCAGCACTCGGGAGGCTGAGGCAGGAGGATCGGTGCGAGTTCGAGACCAGCCTGGGCTACAAAAGTGAGCTCAAGGCCAGCCTGAACTGCATAGCGAGACCCTGTCTCAAAAAGACAAAAAAAAAAAAAAAAAAAAAAAAAAAAAAAAAAAAAAAAAAAAAAAAAAAAAAAAAAAAAAAAAAAATAAAGATACTTGTGTGTCATTCTTTTTTTGTTGTTGTTGCAGAATAAGTTTGAAAACCTAGTTAAGTATGCAAAGATTATTATCAGACATCTAGCCATACAGGAAACCTCACCTTTTGGGCATATAACAAGTGAATTTTATGTAATGGAGGACACTGATCACTACTAAAAGAGGTTTTCTGTCCAGAGTTAAATTCATGACCTTGAGGTTAAGGCTATAATTCATAATAGCTGATCCCAGATAATGATAGGGTCTAGAACTACAACTTAGAGATACTTCGTTTGTACATTTAAAAATTATTGAATATCCCTTAATAATGAATTATGCGGGTTACATTTATGAATACTAACTTTTAAAATTAAACTGAATAATTGAAATTTATTGACTCATTTAAAATGATAATTTTAAGTCCAGTACATTCTAACATAAATAACATATTTTGAATAATAACTATATTTTTCAAAATCCCAAAAGAAGTTGAGAAGAGAGGAATTGTTTTACATTTTTGTGCACATTTGTAATGTCTGATTAATAAACAAGCACTGACTACAGACACTACATGAGTAACTTCAACCCAGATTGGCTAAGTCGGGTCCAGACAGCCAGAGGTAACCTGATAAGGCAGCTGAAATCACCAATAGCACCAGGAGCTAAATAAAGATCATTGTATAATCCATTGTATTAGGCAGTGCTATCCAGAGAAACAAAGAGAAGAAAAATGTTGGTCTGTCTGTCTGTCTGTCTGTCTGTCTGTCTGTCTGTCTGTCTATAGAATCTTTACCAAGCTTTGAATAGTTTATGTGACCATCATTTTTTCTGGACTCTCAACTCTACAGGTTTAGACATTTGAAGCATTTTCAGTAAAATCTGAAGTTTACTAATTCCAGAAACTGAAATACTTTTGCAGGAATTTTTAAGTCGTTAAAATATATTAAGATAGCAAATAATTTTTAAACATAGTAATAACTTTCAATTAAACGTCGCTGTACACAAGTGAATCAAAGCAGTATTCTCTCTGAAAGAAGGTTTTGATTCTTATGTAGAAACTGCTTTAGATGCTTTTCTATTGCTCCTCTAGCAAATGGCAATTGCCCTCCTCACCTATGACATGATAGAGTGTGTGCTAGACATTCCCTCTCTGTTAATCTTGGCTGTACAGGTATAAAACAAGAGTGCCCCCACACACTAGGCTTGATTTGTTTTCTTAAAGCAATTTGATGCTTTTAACGTTCTGCCTTTACTTTATTGGTTAAGTACTTTGACTAGCATAATATGCGCTGGCTGTCCTCATGGAAGAAATTACTCACTGCTTTTTCCTTCCACTACAAAAAGCAGTGCAGTAACGTACTGGTCCAACAGTCTTTCATGCCAGCTCTTTGTTTCTTCATGCTGTCCACAGAGCTCTTTGAGGTGAGGATTACAAGGTGTTGTTTGTGTTTATGTCTTTTGGCATCAAAGGACAGTTTAAAAACACACCAATAAGGATAAAAGGCATATGAGATTCTCAAAGTCTTCCACTACCATTAAATCTTGGCTTTGGATGCTTTAATTCTGCAATAAGAGGAGTCTGCTTTCTTATTTTAAATTTCTTATTTGACTATAAGCTGTTCAAATGGACGCAGGATGCACCTTGTGTTAGAATATGCATATTTTTGTAGTAAATGATATTCATACAGCCTTAATATATGACCACCCTGGCTAAACTCTTTGCACACTTTTCCAATTTAATCCTTATAACAGTCCTGGTCTAAGGCAGACTGGGCATGAAGACTTGAGCTTTTATGATGCAAAGCCCATGTTCTTAATCAGTCCATTGCTTAGCCTGCCAACATTAATAAATCAGAGCACCATTTGCCCAATATGATCATGTAGCTTAGTGGCTAAAAGTATGGGCCCAAGACCAAGATTGTCTCTGATTCTTCATGACTTTTCATTGGTTGTAATTGCTGTGCCTCAGTTTCTTTTCCAAATTAAGATCATCTGTTGCCATCTTCCTGGGCTCACTGAAAGGATTAAACGGGTTAGTATGTGGGTATAAGAGGCTTAGCATACTACTTGGTATATTCTAAGTGCTTGTTCAGTGTTAGCTATTCTTCTAACAAAAGTGTATGAAGATCTTCATTCAATTTGTGAAGTATTTGATTGCCTTTGCGGGTAAATCAATAATCTTTCATTTAGTTGCTAGTGACATTTAGATTAAGGTCATCTCTACAACATGATGTCAAAGAACAAAGCAAATCAACTGGGAACCAAGTGAAGCCAATTGCCAATTCGGTGAAAATATCAGTCAGATTAATTATCTGGTGTCCTGAGAAAGAAAAACAGCTCTAAGTAGATTTTAGTAAGTTTTTCATTTGGTTACATGATGATGTTGAAGACAAACTTTAATTCACTAAAAATAAATTGATGGGGAAGTTAAAACTTTTGCAGTGCAGTTTTGTACTTCTTGCCATACTCTTGCCAAAAGGTAATCAGGAAGGTTTTGGAGAAAAGTGTGGTGTGGTTAAGGATTTCCTTTTTGCAGTAGTGCTAGGAATCACGTGGGGAAGTTATCAATTGTTCTATGATTCAGTCATTCTTGTTCCAACTAGGGAGTTGAAATTTCTTACTAAATTGCTGTCTGAACATGTCTTACAGCATTAGGTAAGCACTGGGTACCTTGCAAGTGTTTCTGATACATATATAGAACAGTGATAGCACCTGAGACTTTCAACATTTTTGGAAATGTTCCACATTCTTAAACATATTTACTTTTAAACAGTTGTTGCAGTTTTTTGTTTTTGTTTTTGTTTTTGTTTTGTGGGACCAGGGTTCAAACTCATGACCTTGCACTTGCCCAGCAGGCACTTGTGCCTCGGAGCTATCTCCCCAGCTCCCTGAACAGTTGTTGCAATTTTAACAACAAAATTTTTCAGTATTCAAAAAACTATGTACAGAAAAATTTAAAAAAAACAAGAATTGTGTATAATGTTGCCTTAATAGAGTGGCACATTTAACCTTTAAGAAAAGTTGTTGTTTAAGTATTTGCATTCACTAAGAAGGTGGAGATTAAACTAAAATTTTGATGGTTCAAATCAGTGCCAAGAGTGGTGTTAGTCAGTACTTATGTAATTTATTTTATTTTGGCTTTAAAATGTATGTTCACAAGAGCTGTAGTAAAGCTAGATGAGAATCATGTAGAGGAATTCCTTTGTGAGTTGTAAACCACCACCAAGGTTGTATTATAAAATATTTAAATGATAATATTTTAGATGAGGGGAAATTATATATAAAAATCACGAGTGTATTACTTCTAGTCAGGCCGTTTTCTCTTTGGTGTGGGAACTGAAAGGTGTTGATATTTGAAGACTAATGGTTTTCTGAAAAAGTAAAAATATAAACCTCAAAATTGGACTTTAGAGATCAGCAGGTCACTCAACAGACTAAGGCACCTGCTTAGGTCGAACACAGATCCTGGTGTTCGATCCCTGGTTTGCCATGTGGGCTCTGCCCCTGAGGCATGCTGAGACAGTGATTGAGAGTGGCAGTAGTGGTGCACACCTGTAATTCCAGCTCTTGAGAGGCTGAAAACAGGAGGATCACTATGAGTCTGATCTGTGTATGGAGACCCTAGAGACGCTGTAGACCCTGTACTGAATACATTTTTAAAAATGGACTTTGGAAATTGGTGCCCCTGGGTATCATCTCACAGCTCTCAGTGAAATGCCTGCTTGCCTTGTGCTAAAACTCAACCTATTATGCTAGGTTGAGTGAGACTTTCTTCCTACTCGTTAAGGACTGGCTGCCCAAATAGAAATGGCAGTGAAGTTACAGATGTTATCTAAAGTCACACTTACTCTTACCCCTAACTCTCACGGAGCTCTTCTTTTGTGTTTATAGTTGAGTTTCTAAAAAAGAATTTGCTTCATTTCTTTTTCCCACCAGCTAAAACTCTTCTTTTGGGATTCTTTGGAGAAGTATAACAGGTAACTTTTAAAACAGAAAAGACACTGTCAAGCCTTCCACCCTTCAGGCAATCTGCGCTGAAGCAGACGCACCTGTTAGCAGGAACAACTCCTGCCCACGTCCCAGAGCAGGCTGGACAGTTTACCTCAGTTATAACTGACCTCACTATCCATTGTGTCGCTCAGAAGTCTTGGGAGTTCAAGGCCTTTGTACTTTGCGGCACACTTCGTATCTGTGGTCTGGGATAGCTGAGATACTACCCTCGGCAAATAAAATATGGGGCCAAATAAATGGCCTGGGTTGAGTGAGCTGGCGATCAATGTAACAGGTGTGGGCTGTCGGGCTGTCATTGAATTCACAGGGTTATGTTGCTTTACGGAGTGCTTCATTGTCTGAACATAAATTTTCAGATCCTAGGGGTGATAAAAGACAGCTTACAGTGTTTGTTTGCTGAAGAAGAAAAGTAGACCACGCACATGGTAGTTCTACAAGTGCTCCTAATTCCTCCAGAAGGTCTGATACGTGGAATGCAGAAAGAGGGTATGGTAAAACAATCAGCAGAGCAGAACTTGGTTCTATTTTACATTGGCTGTTCTGTTTTGTGGTGTTCAAGCAACTTTTCTATGAACTGCAGGCAGAAAGCTAGAAACTGTTTAATAGCAAAGAATACTACTTCTATAGGGCATCTTAGGGCCTGGATTAATTTCTATATGATAAAGAAGCCCCTGGTCTAGGGTTACTGACTTATAGCTCACTGGAATTTCCATTATGCCATTCCATTTTTCTGGGAGTCTAAATAGATCAGATTATAACAAGTGTAAGTTGTTACTTTGTATTTGTTTGCACATTACTTCATATGCCTTGAAATTTAAAAGAAATTCAGTAATAGAAATTTTTCTTGCAAAATAATTAAGGGAATCAGAAGAATTTGCAAGTCCAAGGTTATAAAACTTATGGAGGCATTTTATGTAGATATTTTATGGAAGGAATCATTTCTTAATGAGTTGAAGGAATCTCTGATGTTCTGGTGTCTGTCTCTAACCTTTGGAGATTGATTTTAGAGGAGGCAATTATATTTTATCACTTTTGGAATGATTTGCTGAGAGAAAAATTTGGAAATGTGGAGGATAAAATTGATTTGCTTGCTGCTATCATATGGTATGCAGGCTTGTATGTGTGTGTGCTCACATGTACCTCTTGGCAGAGAACAGATTTTTATATTTTCTTGAGAATATCTTTTCTGCAGACAAATAAAAACAATACTGGTTTTTTTTTTTTTTTTTTTGTCTTTTTGAGGCAGGGTCTCACTATGCGGTTGAGGCTGGCCTTGAGCTCACTTTTGTAGCCCAGGCTGGTCTCGAACTCGCACCGATCCTCCTGCCTTAGCCTCCCAAGTGCTGGGATTACAGGCGTGAGCCACCACGCCCGGCTAGGTTTCTGAAAGTTTCTTAAATCAAGTTTTTTTGGTGGGTCCTAAGGAACAATATTTTGTTTTGTTGAATTCTGTGATCCAGTGGGGTCCTTAATTTGCACACAGCCTTTTATTCTTCGTGTATATCAGACAATAAATGTCTACAGAATAACTTTTATATCTTACTGCATTCTGCTACTTTGACAAATCACATCCGGATAGAAAATAAAGCAATGACAAGATGTGTTTCCCTCAACTTGTGCAATGAGCTGGTGCGTCGGTGGGAGAGGTTGGTGCAGCAGTAGCTGGGTGGAGGGACATATGTTTCAAATGTCAACAATAAAAGAAGAGAGAAGAAAAAGGAAAGGGAAACAGCAACTAATCTCCTGAGCTTGCTTTCTGGGAAAAGTAAACAGCTGTGTAAGTTTTATGGCGTCTGCCTGCACACTTGGGGTTCCTGCCATTCTTGGTGTTCACTCAATTTGCACATCCATGGTTCCATTAAGCTGTATGCTTTCCTCATTCACAGCAAGCTGGAAAGATTCTTGCCTCTGGTGCAATGGCTTTGGTATTTAGATTTGCAAGGTATACAGATAATAATTCCTGAAAAGGATGCATAGTTAATGTGAGGACTGGAGAACTGAAAGGTGGAGCTGTCTACAAAAGACTCAAATGTAGAGTTATGGCAGGTGCTGAGTGTTACTGCAGTGGTCTCCTGATAGGCACTTTTCATTCATGGCTCTATAGCACATTCTATATTTGTTTTTATGTTACTGAAAAATTTGGTTCAAAATGTGGAGAGCAAATATTAGGGCCAGTGACAATTACATATGTGGAATTTTGAGGACTTTTGCAGATTGTATGGATTTGTTATAGCTCCGTGGCAAACTTAAAATTATTATTGAAGCCCAAAGGTTGTAAAAGTTAAAATATATAGTATCTAAGTTACAGACCTACCAAAATATGGATGAGACAGATGAATTATCATGGTTACCACTACCAATTCAAATTCTAATTTTTCTTTTGGATAAATATTTTTATCATCTTTTTGCCATAATTCTGAGAAATAGGCTGATAAACTTATTTTTACAGATTATGGTTATATATGAAACAAAGGTATGAAAGTGGCTGAGATTTCTATTTTTAAGACACTTTAGTGCTGGCCAGATAGCTCAGCAGACTAAAGCACCTGCTTAGGCAAGCACAGGTACCTGGTTTCGATGCAGTGTGCCTTGCTGGCCCCTACCCCAGGGCACACTGAGGCAGCAACTGTAACTGGGTGTGGTGCCATGAGCCTGCAATCTCAGCACTTGGGAGGCTGAAAACAGGAGGATCATTACGAGCCTGATCTGTGTAGTGAGAATCTGTAGACTTTGTGCTAAATACATTAAAGAAAAAAAGGCACTTTGACATTTTCTATTAGCTTTTTTTGATGAATCAGGAAATTTTTATTTTTTAATTTATTTTTATTTTATTTTGTATTAATTTTAATGAGAAAGAAATAGCGATGAAACAATTTCAAAGCAGGTTAGTAGGACATGTATAATACTTAACACATTGCATATTGTTGTCGTTGTTATAGTTATTCAGAGTACAAGATACAGACATGATATCTTGCCTAAACACTATTAGTAGAAATCTTCTCATTCAACTAAGAGGTAGTTGCATATCTATCTATCTATCTACCATCTATATCTACCAAATGGTTATTTATTTATTTATTTGTATTTTAGGGAAGGGTCTACAGGGTTTCACCACAAGACTGGACTTCTAGTGATCCATCAGTTTACAGTCTTCCCAAGAGCTGGGATTACAGGCACATGTCACTACACCCAGTCTCAATTACCATTTCAGTGCCTCTTGGAGGTGGGGTCTGCACAGCAGGCCCGGGATCGGACCCCAGCCCCTATGCTTGCTTGCAGGCACTTTAATCTGCTGAGCTATTTGGCTGTCCCCATCCTTGATTTCTATCCTCCTTTATTATTTTGTTTTGTCAGAGATGGGTTGTGATTTCATTTGTGAGTGCCAACTCAAATGTACCCAAGCCACACAAAATCCTGCTCAGTGTCTCCTCTCTGGACACAGCTGTTGCAGCTCTAGGTGTCCCAGCTGGCACCATCGAATAAGCACCCCTCAGCCTGCCCCTAGCCATCTGCTCCCTTCCAGCCTGGATTCTCCGAGCCTCTGGGAACTCCTGCTCTGGGCTTGGAGCAGCTGGGTGGGGCTTCCTGACTCCATGTCTCTTGGCCAAGCTGCCCTCACCTTGACATTTGGCGACTCCACCAAAACCTGTAGGTTCACCAGAGCCCAGGTCCCTAGGCTGCTGACCTAACCCCCAGTATACACAGATAACAAACACACTGAGAGGGAAATTAGAGAAACAACACTTTCTACAGTAGCACTGCAGAAAATGAAATACTCAGGAATTAACCTAACTAAAGAAGTAAAAGATCCATTTAATGAAAATTATAGTACTCTGAAAAAAGAGATCATAGGAGATTTCAGGAAATGCAAAGATATTCTCTATTAACTTCATTTCATTAATTATTTCTTTTCAAAGTTCTTATTTTATTTTTTACCATGAGATTTGTATATATTAACACCAATAGTTTAAATTTGTAAACTTCTACCATAAGCCTATATATTTTTGTTATGTACTGGTAGAGGCTTTTTTATTGGCATAATAAAGCTTGTTCATGATGTATCTTTATTACAAGTGTGCTACCTAACATAATTGAATGTTCTAAGCTTAATAGAAGGCTTTAAATATTATGTTGTTCTAGTAATATTGCCCAAAGTTGTTTTCCTCTTATATATGGTTGATTAGCTAAAATGTACCCAGTCCTTAATTCATGACCTTCTATTTCAGCTTCTGATTACATTTCTAATAAGCAGTATTTTGTTACATTGTATTTTTTAAAATTCAAATTAAGACACTGCAGACATGGATAGAGGTAGCTTTTTAACACCCAATGCCAATTTATTGCACATATTTTAAGCTGCTTAAATTTGTGATCCTGTATTGTCTTCCTTTTGTTATTTGCATGTGGAGACAGGGGAGCAGCTAAGAGGTTAAGAAATGGATCCAGGTTATCTACAGACTGCAAACATGAAGCTTTATGGTGCTTAGAGTAGTCAGGTCCTCTCTTGTTTGGTCTATAAGATTATCACATATACTCACATTCTTTTTATCTTATTTTAATTAATTAATTCATCTTATTGTATTTGATACAGGGTTTCACTACTCAGCTTGGACTTGTAGTGATCCTCCTGTTTCAGCCTCCCAGCATTGGGATTACAGGCATGCACCCACCGTGCCCGGTTTCAGT
>PVJA010054646.1:0-11492 GCA_004027025.1 Myocastor coypus
GCCCCCTGAAACTTATTTTTTTCTGATTGTAACCTTGCTGTGGGAACGAGAGGGGAAAAGTGTACTGGGGGTTGTGGGGGGAGGGAGGGGGAGGGGTGGAATAAAATACTATTTTTACTGCCACTCTTTTATTTTCCCCCCTCCCTTTTCTTTGTCTGATTTTTGTCCCTGTAAATGCAAAATAGCTGAGTACACACCAAGTGAGCATTGTCTCTCACTCTCAAAAAGGATGGCTCACAGGTCTCTTGTATTTCCTGGTATGTTCCATGTCCCTGGGGGTGGCCATAAAGCTGGCCAGGGCTGGCCACAACCTGGTCACACCAAGTCCAGGAGGGGCTGAGCGCCAGTCATTTTAACTCTAGCGTTTGTTCATGAGATTTCTGCATTTCTTGGCCTGCTAGAGGCATCCAGCGCCCTGGTTTGTAAATAGCAACCTAAAGGCGTGTTTTAGCACTGGTTTGGGGACATTGCCCGTCTCTACTCCCTTCCCCCGTGGGTGGTGGTGGGCTTCACTCTACAAAGAGGATTCTGATGTTACTCTTGGAAGCTGAAAAGGGCAGGCTTACGAGTTACAAGGAAAAGGGGTTTGCTAGTGATAATTTAAAAGCCCTCAGACTTCAACTTCTTAAAAATAAAACTGTCCTATCTTCTGTAAAATATTAGACGCTTTGTTTTACAAGAAACAAACAAACAAACAAAAAACAAACAAACAAACAAACAAAAAAAAACGACAGGAGAATTCTTCCACCTGTGCTCCTGGGCTTAGAACATTTTTACAAACCTAAGCATGGGGGAGATGTCGCTGCATGTCGGCTGGGTTTTTTTTTCATACACCCAAGCACGGAAAAACTAATGCAGAATTGTGTTTTCTTACCTAGTGGAGATCTGAAATGACTGCAAATTGCTAGTGAATGTATGGGTTTGCGTTTGTGTTCCTCTTCCGGGTCGCTTTAGAAGTGATGTGTTATTTCCCAACCCGTGTTTCATCTGTATAAAAGACCATCTGCACCGGTTTTTCTCCTGCCCCTCAGAAAAGCCAAACTTTTGAGTTTTATGTCTGTTCGTCATTGATAAATTTCAATAAATCTTTTTATACAAAAAAAAGAAAAATGAATAACTTAAGTGATTAGGCACTAACAATGATTTGAAAAAATTAAAGGTCAATTTAAATGGCAACAAGAACTTGAGATCCGTGCTGCTTCTGGCCCATTTTCTCCTCCAAACACAGGGACCATTGTGTGCAAAATGAGCCTAAACGTCAAGACACCAGTAGCTGACAGATTACATGTGAGCACGCACCTAGGACACCAGAGTGTGGGTCTCCAGAGGCCCAGACCCCCATAACTTGGCGAGTCCCAGAGATTGAACCCCATGGGCTGGTCTTGTGTCCCCTGAGGCCACAATGCTCCAGACCTCTGCACCTGGGGGCCAGGCTGTGACCCTGTGGCAAGTGAATGGGCTGGGATTGAGGCAACCACTTCAGAATGGTCAGGCTTCCAGGAACTGGACTCCAGGAACAACCCGAAATGTAGGAGTCATCTGCATCAAGCTAGGAGGCTGAGCTAACTGCTTCAGCAACCATCTGACCTACCCTGCAAACCAAGTCTAGGGAGGAGACCGCTTTCTGGGGGTTCCTTTTCCTGAGGTGCAACAGGGGTGGGTGGAGAGAGCTACTGTGCATAGTCGGGGTGGGTGGGGCCTGGTGAACCCTGTGAAGTGTGATGGCGGCCACTCTGGGGCCCTGTCCTCATAAGGCCAGGGGAACTGGACCCACAGGCAGCAAAGGGTCTGCTTTCTGAACTGAGCTGACTTCCTGTTGGGGCCCAGAGTGTGCAGCTTGTCAGCCAGAGTTCTGCTGCCACCCTTACAGCTGTGCCCCGAGTTGTACACTGAGTCTGGCAGGCACAGGAACTAGGAAGTGGGAGCTGGAAGGGGCCGCATCAGAACTCTGCAGTCCCTGCCATAGTGTTCAGAGCATGGCAACGTTGTTACGGCACTATGGGATCAACATGGGGCACTGTTAGGAACTCAGCTATATGGCCACTGGTGAAGTCCTAAGGTACAGCCCAGGAAGGCAGAGCGAGCCAGCACCCTGTAAGCCCTAGCCAGTGTTACCACTGCCCCTGAAGGAGCCTTGAGAATGTCCCTAGCACTTATATGTGGGGCCCCACCCCTCAAACACCTTTTGTTCTAAAGCACACAGCTCCCCCCCACCCCCCAGCTTCAGACTTACCTCCTGCAGGGCCCGGACCCCATGGTCTGGCTTGAGTGCATCACCTGGCCAACAGCCTCTTGGCCTCTGGTACCAGCTTCACTTTGTTCCTTCCCTTCCATCTGCAGGCTAGAGAGATAGCTCAGTAGAATAAGTGCTTGCCTGGCAAGTGCAAGGTCCTGAGTTCAATCCCCCATACCGCAAAAACAAAAGCAAAACAAAACAAAAAAACAAACGCTTCCAGCTGTGTCTTGTGTCTCATCACATAGGTATCACTGTCACCCTGAGTCCCAGTCCTTCTTCTCACTGATCTTGATCTCAAGTTCTGGGACAACTGTGATTAGCCTCGATGGCCTTGGTGCTTGGCTTCAGCAACTGTTACTTCAAGATCGCTGAGCTGCTCTGTGTTTATTCTAGAAGGGCTACTGTCAAGGAAGGAACTTCTCCCAAGACAGCTCCTGGGGGCGGCACCATGGGCCTGAGAGGCGCGTGTGTGAGCCCTCGGGTATGCAAAATTCTTTTCTCCCCAGGCGGACAGATCATTGGCCTGGCCTGTTGCCCCTGCAGTCTGGTCAAGAACACTCTGCCTAAGAACTCCATCCTTCTGCCTAGCTTAGGTCGTGCCCTGCCTGGCTCCATGCCTCTCTGGGGCTGTTCAAGCTGTGGCACTGCAGGGCTAAGGGCAGAACCAAGTGCTGAGTTGGGCAGCTGGCCAGTTGCGTTTCTCTGCAGAGCTGCTGCCACAGACCCACTGTGTGGCCATGTCCCTGTGTACCTGTGTGCTCAGCCCAAGCCCCTCTGCACCTGTGCACCTGGGGAGGGGGGATGCTATTGTAAAGGGTATTGGTTTTCTAATTTCTCTCTCAGTGAGTTTGCTGAGTAGAGGAATCCTCTTGATTTTTGTGTGTTGACTTTTTTTTTTTTTTTAAAGAATTGTTTTTTATTTTATTTTATTTTATTTTTCTTGTTTCAGAACCTTTGTTTATTCACTCATTTTTTTAATAGCCGGCTCAGCTTGCCCCGAGGGCAGGGCTGGCGCAGCATGTGGTGCCGGGGATCGAACCGCGGTCCCTGAAGCCTCCCAAGCTTCCCCAAGCAGGAGCTTTAGACCACTGAGCCATCCTGCCAGGCCCCTGTGTGTTGACTTTGTACCCTGCTATGATACTGAATTTATTAATTCTAGGAGGTTTTTCTTTTTGCTTTCCAAGTAGGGTATCATGTCATCTGCAATTAATGATACTTTAAATTCTTAAACTATTCTTATTCCTTATTTCTTTTTCTTGTTTAATGGCTATAGCTAATGATTCTAGAACTTTATTGAGTAGGAGTGGTGATAGAGGACATCCTTGTCTTGTACTTGACTTGAGAGTGAAGGATTTCAGTTTTTCTCCATTTAGAATTTATGTTGGTTATCAATTTGTCATTATCAGTTTGAGGTATAGGTAATCTTATTTTATGTAGGGCTTTGATCACGAATGAGTGTTGTAATTTGTCAGAAATCTTTTCTGCATCAATTGAAATGATCATGTGGTTTTTGGTTTTGGCTCTATTGATATAGTGTGTTACATTTATAGATGTGCATAGGTTGAAGCATTCTTGCATGCCTGGGATGAATCCTACCTAGTCATTCCGTATAATCTTCTTGATGATTTGCTGTATTATATTTGCTAGTATTTTATTGGAGATTTTTCGTCTATGTTCATAAGGGAGATTGACCTGTAATTCTCTTTTTGGTTGGATCTTTCTCTGGTTTTGATATTAGTATGATATGTTCCTCCAGGAATGATTTTGGGAGTATTTCTTCCTTTTCAGTTTCATTGAAGAATTTTAAGAGTATTGGAATTAAACCCTTTTTAAATTTCTTGCAGAATTCAGTTGTGAATCCATGAGGACCTGGGTTTTTTCTTTGTTGCTGTTTTTTTTTTTTTTATTACATTTTCAATTTCATTGGCTGATAATTGGGTTACTCAAAGTTTTTATATCTTTTTGATTCAGTTTTGGCAATTTGTACCTATCTAGAAATCTGTCCATTGCATCTGTGTTTTTGATCCTGTGAGAGTGAAGATTTTCAAAATAGTTATTGATGATCTTCTGAATTTCCACAAGTTCTATAGTAATTTTACTCTTTTCATTCCTTATTATTTGATTTTGAGCTTTTTCCTTTCTCTTTTTGATGAGGTTGGCTAGGGTTTTTTGTTTGTTTGTTTATTTATTTATTATTTTTTTGATGGGACCTGGATTCAAACTCATGACCTTGCACTTGCCAGGCAAGCACTTCTGCCACGGAGCTATCTCCCCAGCCCCTGGCTAGGGTTTTACCAATTTTATCTAATTTGTTGAAGAGCCAGCTTTTGGAATCATTAATTTCTTGTATTATTTTCTTTGTCTCAGTTGTGTTGATTTCTGCTCTGATCTTTATAATTTCCTTTTGTATTTGGACTTTGGGCTGGTTAGCTCTTCACTCTCTAGAAGATAGGTGCAGCATTGGGGTATGTATTTGTTCTGTTTTCCTAATGTGTGAGTTCACTGTTATACATTTCACTATAAGAACTGCTTTTACTGCATCCCACAAATTCCAGTAAGTCATGTTTGAATTTTCATGGGAGTGTTGATATTGTTTAATTTTTTCTTTAATTTCATCTGTAACCCATTGGTTGTTGAGGAGGATAGTATTTAATCTCCCATTATGTTTATGGGTTTTTGTGGTTTGTTTTGTCATTAATTTCCAGTTTCACTGCACTATGGTCAGAAAATATGTATGGGATAATTTCTGTTTTCTTTTATATACTTAAACATGATCTATGGATTAGTATGTGGTCTATTTTAGAAAATGTCCCATGTGCAGCTGAAGAGAATGTGTTTTCAGATGTTGTTGGGTGGAGCACTCTGTATATATACAGTACGTCCATTTGTTCAAAGGTTTCGTTTAGTTCTGCTACCTCTTTGCTAATTTTTTGTCTGCTTCACCTTTTTGAGGTGAAAGGTAGCTAAGGTCCCCTGTTAAGATTGTGATATTGGGTATTAGATTTTTCTGGTCCTTTAAAACTTATCTCATATAGTTGGATGCTCTCTTCATGTCGTTTTAAATTTGTTTTATATAGTTGGGTGCTCCCATATTTGGTGCATACATATCATAAGACTTATCTCTCCCTCTTGAAGTTCCTCCCTTACCAGTATATAGTGACCTTCTTTATCTCGTTTGATCATATTTGGTTTAAAGTTCAGTTAGTCTGTGAATGGGACAGCTAGCCCCACTTTTTTTCTGAGCTCTTGAAGCATGTAGTATTGTTTTCCATCGTTTGACTCTAAGCTTATGAATTTCTTTTTGGTTAAATGTGTTTCTGTTATACAACATATTGTTGGATTTTCTTTCTCGGTCCACTCTGATTCTATTTTTCATTGGTGAATTAAGTCTATTTATATTGATGGTTACAATTGATATATATTGGCTTATGTTTGTCATGTTGGCTTGTTGCTATTGGTTCCCTACTTTTTCTGTGTGTAATTGATTACCCTGTTTAGTGGTTTCTTTCTTTTGTCATTCTTGGCGTTCTCATTTTGATCCCTTTCTAGAATGCCTTCTGGTACTTTGTGTAGGGTTGGTTTGATCATCATGAAATTCTTTAGCTGCTCTTTGTCATGGAAATATTTTACTTCTCCATTAAACTTCAAAGAGAGTTTTGCAAGGTAGATCAGTCTGTGTTATAATTTGTTTTCTTGTAAGACTCACAATAGTTTGCTCTGTGCTCTTTTTGACTTGATGGTTTGTGACGAGAAATTGGCTGTTATTCTGATGTCCTGATGGTTTTTCCTTTTTTTTTTTTTTTTTAATCTTTTTGAGATAAGGGCTCACTATGCAGTTCAGGCTGGCCTTGAGTTCACTTTTGTAGCCCAGGCTGGTCTTGAACTCACACTGATTCGCCTGCCTCAGTCTCCCAAGTGCTAGTGGATTTTCCTTTAAATGTGATCTGTTTCTTTTTACTAGTGACCTTTAGTATGTTGTTCTTGTACTGAATTTCTGGAATCTTGATTTTTATATGATTATATGTAGATTTAATTGAGTTGATATTATTTGGAGTTCTATTTGCCTCACTTACCTGAATGTCATAGTTTCCCCATATTTGTGCAGTTTTCTGCTGTTACTTCTGCTCATATTTTTTTTATGTCATTTGTGTTGGCTCCTCCTTTCTCAATGATGCCTGTTAGTCTTATGTTGTTCATTTTTGTGGCTGGTTAGTTATGATTTCCTCTAGCAAGAGCAAAACCATGCACTTATGTACACAGGATGAATCAGATATTGGTCCTAAGAACCTTCAAAAGGTTTTTCACATTGATGATAGCAACGTGCAACACTAAAACTATGCTTGGAATGCCTGTTATTCTGGTCTTTTAGATGTGTACTGCATCTAATGTAAACTCAGTTACTGCTATACTCTCTGTCAAGTAAGTACAAAAAAGGGTATTAATTGAGAGTAAGAAACTGGGCAAAATGTCATAGGCTTGACAGGCTACAGTTTTGTACATTCTTGGATTTTTAAATGTCTGTGTAAAACGGTGTAACTGCTTTTATCACATTATATAGAGTTATTAGAATATCAATGATTGACAGACAATACCAATTTCAAACTAAGTCAAAGATGTTTGATATTCAGAAAGAGTGATGTTAAGCTGAATTGCCTATGTTATAGAGTAATAGTATCACGAAACTTCTCTGCTGGAGGGCTGAGAATGTAAGTTAACAGACCAAAAATTGGAGAAAAAGAAGGGCTATGAGGATAGCCAACATTTTTAAAAAAATTTATTTATTTATTTATTTATCTTGTTTCACAACTTTTGTTTGTTTATTTATTTATTTTTATGGCCGGCTCAGCCTGCCCTGAGGGCAGGGCTGGCACAACATGTGGTGCTGGCGATTGAACCGTGGTCCCTGCAGCCGCCTAATTTTTCCTAAGCAGGCGCTTTAGACCACTGAGCCATCCTGCTGGGCCCCAATAGCCAACATTTTGGCCCTAACCCTTCAAGGTCAGTGAGGACTCAGGACATAACAGAACCTGTGCTGTAACATCCTATAACTCAGAGGTGTCCCAAATTTTCTGGTCAAGGAGATTATTGGACCTCAGAGGAAAGGGATAATAAATGAACTGTAGTGTGTCTAAGGAGAGTCACCCAGAAAAGAACATTCTCTCAGGCTTTCACAGAAAGCAAACAGGTCAATGGTCGTGACTCATCCTGAAGGCTGACACTGACAACAGTTCTACAAAGCACTGTACATGATTCCAAAGTTAATCCTGAGGGGATTTGACCTTGGAAGATACAAAAGGTGAATGTTTTGTTGTACAGGTCTTGCTTTAACTTGCCCTTGATCACCCAGTGGAAAAGCTTAATTACGAGGCATAAAACACAGAACTAGATTAGTATGATGAGCTGTAAGAGGCTTAAATCAACAGCCTCCAACATTGCCAGTTGCACCAGTAACCCATTGCAATTATGGAACATTGGACTATGTGTACAACTACTTCCTCTCAGTTCAAACAGAAGAAATTTTTTCTTTTTTTCTTTCCTTACCAATATCCATTAGAAAATGTATCATGTCCACACCCTGTGCTCTGTATAACTATTATGAGGACAATATGCAATGTGTCAATTATTACAAATGTACTACTACCGTGTTTTGAAACTATCATATTGCTATTTCTTATTAAAGGTAATTAAAAAAATAAAATCCAAAAAATAATGAAAAATAAGGAAGGTATGTATCACTGAAATGTGAACGTGGGCTTCCAGAGGGAGTCTTTTATGGCAAAAGCACTAATATAGGTATATCACTCATATGTACTTGTTAAAAGTTAATTAACAAAGTCAAAGTCAGTCTATACATGATAATATTTAATCTCTATTTGAATTTACTATCAGTTAAGAAAAATACATGGCATTAAAATTAAAAAAATTATGATTTCCTCAATTTTTGTTGTTTTAAAGAGACTTTTCCTTTTTTGGTTGCTAACTGCAGTGTCTTTGAGGTCTGAAAGTATCTTTGGTTTCACTCAAATGGTTTTGCCATCTTTTGATGGAGTTTTTCATTTCCTGTATATCTGTCTTTTTTTTTTTTTTTTTGAGACAGGGTCTCGCTATGCAGTTGAGACTGGCCTTGAGCTCACTTTTGTAGCCCAGGCTGGTCTCGAACTCGCACCAATCCTCCTGCCTCAGCCTCCTGAGTGCTGGGATTACAGGCGTGAGCCACTACGCCCGGCTTTCCTGTATATCTCTTTTTAAAAATTTATGTATTTCATACTGGGCCTCATTATGCACCTTAGACTTGCAGTGATCCTACTGTTTTCAGTCTTCTCAGTGCTGAGATTACAGGGGTGCTGCATCACTCCTGGACTTGGTTATTGCTTCAGTGTGCCTGGAGATGGGACTGGCACAGCATTCAGTACCAGGGATCAAAGCCTGGTTCCTGTGCTTGCCTAATCAGTTGCTTAGTTGGCTGCACTATCTCACCAGCCCTAACTTCCTGTACATTTTTGAATCTGTTTGATGTATTCATTCATTATCTTTCTATATTGCTCACTTAAGGTTTTCATCATTTTTCTATTCTCCTTGTTGTAGGTTATGAGTCAGTGCTGAAAGAAATGATGAGAAGACCCGATTAATATATCTTTAGAGGTGTCACTGAGGTCTCTTTCTAAGTGAGCCCAGAGCCTCAGAAGTATCTTATTTTTATTAAGGGCTGAAAAGCAGGCTAAGGAATGTGTACCACTACTTTAATAGATATAGATTATAAATCACTATGTCTTTTATCATTTACTTACCACTAGGTTTAGACAGATGTTAACAGGTAACACTTTAAACAGGGGAGTAGACAACCACTAACATCACAAGTAAAGGATCAAAGAACAGGGCACCTGCAGGTTAAGCTGCTATCTGTAACCCTGAATCTCAGCTTTTTGGGATTTTTCTAAGTAACAGAAAGCAGCCTTCCCTGGGCTCTGTTTATTGTTCTCTGCTTCTAGGGATATTAATTGCCCTTTGTTCTCATCTCTGTATTACTATACTTCTTGTTATGGTTTGTGTCTAGTTGTTCCCCCAAAGCCTCATGCAGTCAGGGGGTAGGGACTTGTAGAGTTTGAGATTAACTCATGATCCACTAGAATTATGGGTGATCCACTGGGATTATAGGTTTTAGTACTGCTGGGATTATGGGTGTGTGTGCTACGCCCAATCTGAGCCCGAATGTAATATAAGAGAGACAGAGAGACAGACTCTCTGTTGCCATTGTTGCTGTTCTGCCACCATGAATTGCTTTTCTCTGCCATATGCCAGTCTGCCTTGGAGCCAGCCAAGTATGGACTGAAACCTCCAGTAACTGTGAGCTAAATATACCTTTCCTTCCTTCATTTTGGGTGTTACGTATTTGTCCCAACAGGGGACAGTAACTCAGACAGAGTTTGGTACTAGAGGAGTGGATCATTGCTGTGGCCAAACCTGATCATGTAGATTACTCCTTCATCATTTTCTATTTCAGAGAGAACTTTTTGATTTCTGTGATACTTTTTTTGTGTAGTTTGATAGTAGTGTCTGTATAGCATCTGTTCTTTATGTATCTCTTCTATTTCAGAGATTCTTATGAGTGTCCAAGATTTTTGCCTTGTCTATTGATTGGGAGCGGGGTATTAGTTTCTATTTGGCACTATCCTCCATTCTTTGGTACAAGGCTTTTGTAGGGTTATTACCCAAGCGCCTTCTGATACTACTCAGGGGAGAACATTTGGTTGAGGCAGGAATGGTATCCTTGTTACAGTAGTATAATTATTGGTACTAATAATAGCAAGTGAACTTTAGAAATGGACTAAATTTGCTAACTAATGTTATTTTAAATCATAGGAGCTAACACTGTATCTATATAATGAAGCTAAACCTAAATTGGGAATTTGTATGTAAAGTCTGGTTTCTCTAGTTCTGTCAAGGCATGCCCATTTCATGTATCTGGAGTCTTCTAGTCAGACTAGTTCACTTAAGTTACTCCCTGCCACTTCTGTGCCACAAGGATCCTCCTGGTAAGTCTGGGTCTCAGCCTGGACACTTTTGGGCTTAGCAGTATGTCTCAGCTCACTGTCCAAGCACAGCCTCATCCTCTCCTGGGTCCTTGCTGCCAAACTCAGTCTTCTGGTTCTGGCTACCTCTACTGCTCTGCACCACTGCACTTGGCATGCTGCTTCTGGCTGCCTCTACTACCCTTAGTCCATTTTTTGACATGGTTTAATTCTATGATTTTTTTGGCTGATTTTTCATCTAGTTCATTTCTCTCTCTGTGACAGTAGGATGTTTCCTATTGTAACTATGTTATTGGTTATTTTATTTTTTACATCCTTACGTGCATTTATATTTATGGTTATCTTTTCCTCTTGCAGTGTTCCTCTCACAAATATATAATGGCTTTCTCTATCTCTTTTGATGACTCTTGGTTTCAAGTTCACATATTCTCCAAACATAATAGCTAACCTTGTTTTTTGTGGTTGCCTGTTGCAGGGAATATTGTTTTCCATTCTTGGACTTTTAAGTTCATGAGTTTTGTTTTGAGTTAAATGTGTTGTATACAGAATATTTTTGGATTTTATTTCCTGTTTCACTCTACCAGTCTGCCCTTTTTGATTGTTGGATAGAGGTGATTTACAATGATGGCTATAATTGATATGTATTGGCTAACCTTTGTCATGATATTTTTCTACTGTAGGTTCTTTACTTTTCATCCTTCTTTAATTTCTTGCTCTTCTTGATGGTTCCTTTTTATTGTTGTTCTTAGGGTTGTGGTCATTTTTAACTCTATAATATCTTGCAGTACTCTTTGTAGTATTGAGTTTCTCATCATGAATTTCTTCAGTTGTTTTTTGTCATTGAAGTATGGTATTTCTCCGTTAATTTCAATAGATGATTTTGCAGGGTATATAAGTTTGAGTTTGGATCACACTGCTGGGAGCTGAGCCTGCGCGCCCGCCGCGGGTAAGCTCCCTGCGCCCCTCTGCCCCACCTCTGCGTTCCCGCGACTAACTTCCTGTTCCAGCCCAAACCCAAATCGCACCGCTGGGAGCTGAGCCTGTGCGCCCACCGCGGGTAAGCTCCCTGCGCCCCTCTGCCCCGCCTCTGCGTTCCCGCGATTAACTTCCTGTTCCAGCCCAGACCCAAATCGCACCGCTGGGAGCTGAGCCCGCGTGCTGCCTGGGTCAGGATCCTTGGCCTGCCTTCCCTTTCCCCGCCCCCCCCCTTTTTTTTTTTGAACCCC
>PVJA010054647.1:0-11490 GCA_004027025.1 Myocastor coypus
GCTTTCTTTCTTTATTTTTTTCTTTTTTTAGTATTTGTATGGAAGAAGTGAGTCCTTGTGCTCCCCATTCTCATTCTGTTGTATCACCATACTGCTGACCCAACCCCAAAAGCAGTTTGTTCTCCTCTGTCAAAAGCATGCTTTATATACTATGCCCTAGTGACTGGTCAGCATATCTATCATGATGAGATTTAGGAGGGGTTGATGTTGAAAGAACAAAATGTGTGTGTGTGTGTGTGTGTGTGTGTGTGTGTGTGTGTGTGTGAATAGAGAAGGGGCTCCTGAGTGATTTCTACAGAAATGGGGCAACAGAATTGAAAGGGTCGTTGGAAACCACAGCTGCCACCTATCCCCACCAGTAAGCATTATCTGTACTCGAATTGGTAATAAGAACAAAAGACTACTTCCTGAATTCCTGCCTGCTGGAGACAGGGCTTCTGCTACTGTCAGCTGATTCCCTGATAGAGTGGAAGAGTTTGCATTATGTGCCACGAGTTTAGGCAGAAGGAAGTTAGTTTTTACAGCTCTGTTTATGGGGTTGGTCAAATGAAAATACTGCCTTATTTCTGTTTTTCATAGTCATGGGCAACAGCTTTCTACAACACCTGAGTTTTCTTTGGAAACTGTGAGAAGGCACTGAACAGAACAAAAATAATTTCTTCTTGTCTTAAAAAAACTCACAAGGGAGGGACTCTAAAGGATGTATGTGAGAGTAGCTCTAATTTCAGGTTGAGTATGTGAAATGGAAAAAAAAACTTACCTTTGAATAAATTTCATGTTTTGCCGAGCATGTTTTGATTTGTATAGAATTGCTTTTTCACAGTCAAACAAATTTGTCTGGACCCATGAGTATAGCTGTTGTGCTGAAATAAATGAGGACCAAGAGATGTAATTATAAAAACAAATGAAAATATGAGCAATACTTCTGCAATATTTCCAGGAACCTAAATTCACTGCTTCTAAGGTTGCAGCAACATGGCAACGGGCAAGTATGAGAGAATCAGGTAAAATGTTCTGGGTATCTAACATGTTTATAAGTTGATTTCTTGAATCTATAAGCACAATTATCTTTCCACTTGTTTCACAAAACTGAATGCAAAAAGATACTATTTACTGGTAAGTACCTGCATCCCCAAATGTCTATATTAGATTTGTGTTACTTTATTGATAAGACTGTATCTGTTCAATAAAGATTCTGCATAGTGAGACCTTGTACCAAATAAATAAAGATTAAAAAAAGATTCTAGATTTACAGGAAAACTAATGACAATAGGTTGCTTATCCCTGCCTCCATTTTCTGGTATATTTAAAGTATTTTCCCTGTGGTTTTTCAGCAAATACTTGGTGAATGAATTAAAATAGCTGCTGTGTTCCTGACAAGTAAAGCCAGAAAAAAAAATGTTTGAAAACAAGTCTTTGAAGTAGTAAAAAGCAAAACTTTAGTTCCATTTTGTGAAAAAAAAGAACAAAAATATCCTAGTATCTGTTTAGTATAGATTATAATGTACACCTTTAAAAACTTTACAGTGGCTGGTGAGATAGCTCAGTGGACTAAAGCACCTGCTTAGGCAAGCTTAGCCAAGCCCAGGGACCACGGTTCAATCCCTCATACCAGGATGGGCTGAGGTGGTCAGAGTCCCAGAGTAGTGGTGTAAGCCCATAATCCCAGCACTGTGGAGGCTGAAAACAGGAGGATCGCTACATCTGAGTTGGTAGTGAGGCCCTGTAACAACCAAGCACATTAAAAAAAGGAAAAAAAAACACCCTTATATATTTAGCCTCAAGTGCAAGCAAACAGTACAAACCACAACAGAGGAAGAACTGGAAAAACTTAGGTAGCCTTTGGAAAATCTTTTTGGGTTTTAGCTTTCATTAGACACCCCCTCATCCTGGGTGTCTGCCAAGATTGTGTGTTCCTTTTCTTAGGTGGGCCTGCACTTTTACATTGATTTCTTCTTCCATCCTACGCTTGACCCATGGGCTACCCTGAAGCGTTCCCAGGTTCCAAAGCTCAGTTTAATTTCCAGAGTTTTTGGGAAAGTTTCCACAAATCCTTCTTTCAGAGGCTTTCGAGGCTTTCCCTCTCCCTTGTTTTTTTCCTCCAGCACTTCAGACTTATACTGTGGCAGCCAGTATACTCTGATTTGTCATTTTTGCTTGTTTGTACCTTGTAAATAGATTGGGATCACCTCGGAGGGAGAGCGTTTAAGAAATCACCCTGTCTAGTCCCTGGTGCTGGGTCTGGTACAAAGAAAATACGTGGTAAAGGTTAAGTGCCTGTGCCCAGCAGTGAAGGAAGGCCCCTCATGACCTTAGAGAAGGCCCGTTGGGGATCTAGGACTGTCGCTAGCTCCACACTGGTGATACTCTGGTGCAGCGAAAGTTTTGCACCGACTTTCCAGAACTCTACTTTTTTACAGAAGAATCTCCAAATTCTCCATCAGCTTCAGGCCCCGCCTCAGAGGGCGGTGTCAGCGGGGTGGGGGCATGCCCAGTTTCCTGGCAATTCTAAAGGCTTTCATTTTCAATTTTTAAATTAGCGCAGAATTCAGACTTAAGCTAGTGGCCGACAGTGTTGAGGGATACCTGGCGCGCAAGTTTCGCCTTCTAGAGGTTTCTCCCAACATTGGAGGCTTTGTTTAATTTATCCTCCTCAAATTTCCCACAGCTAGCAACCTACCGAGTGCTTCTGACCCTCACAACCGACTGGTGTAGCGCCTCGCGGTTCGGCCCGTCTGGGCCATTTCCTCCTTCAACCGCCTGGGCAAACCCGGGCTGGGCAGGTGGGGGAGCTCCCAGCCCACAGTAGCAGGCAGAGCGCGCGGAGCACTGGACTACAACACCCAGGATGCTCCGCGCATGCGGAGGGCGGGGGAGAGTGGAAGGTGGGGCAACAGGGAAATCCCGCCCTGCTGCGCAGCAGTAACGACACAAAGCCTGACTTTACAACCTCACTGAGAAAGTGGAAGTAAGGGGCTCTCTTAGGTGGGGAGGCAGGATGTGAGGGAGAGGGTAAGCCGCATAGGTGGGAGCACAAAGACACGAGACCCTTGCCTTTCTAGCGGCCTTTAGAACTAATCCCCCGCCCTGGCTGCGCTGGGTTCTCCACGGTGCCCTGCCAGTCCTCACTTCTCCCTCAGCGCGGGATCCTCACGGTCAGGCAGCGGGGCTTCCCGGGTCGCCTCCCGGGCTCGGGTTGGTCAGCCCCCTATGCCTCAGCTCCCCAGCTTGGGTGTGGGACAGAAGCGCGGGGCCGAAGGGGCACTGCCAGGGCAGAGGCGCGGGGACGAGTTGGGGCCGGGCTGAGGGAGACTGACTACAGCCAGACAGAGCAGTGTTGGGCTGAGTGGCAGTGAAGCGCGGGGAGGCTGAGCAGGGTCCCCCGTGCCCCAGGCAGGGCGTCCGCCCGAGCCAGCCAGCGGGAGACAGGCTAGGGTAAGGCGCCGGGCGGGGTGCAGACAGCGGGGCGCTGAGGTAGGCGCGGGCGGAGAGCTGAAGAGCCCCCTCCCCGCAGGAGGAGCCAGTGCTCCTCCGCCGTCCCTCCCCCGCGCGCCCAGCAGCTTCTTCGCGGGCTGCGGCCGGCCGTGGGGCACGGGCCAGATAAGGGGGAGCTACGGGGCCGCCGCCCCCGGCCGGGCGGGCGGGGCCTGGCGGGCTGCGGGCGGGGCGGGCGGGGGCTCGGCGCCAGGGCGCGGGCGGCTGGGGGCGGGGGCTGGTGGCGGGCCGCGCGCCTAGCTGTCCGCTTTCCGCCGCCGGCCCCCGCCGCAGTGTATCTTGTGGACGGCGACCTCCCGAACATCCTGGCGGAGCCCAGCCCGGCGACCGGCAGCCTTCGACGTGATGTTCCGCCGGAGCTTGAATCGCTTTGTAAGTACACTCGCTGCCTCTTGACGCGTTCACGGCGGCCCGCCCGCCCGCCCTGCAGCCCCTTCGCGGCTCCCTTGCGACAGCTCCTTCGCTGCCCCCCATTTATTTTCCCCAGACGCGTGGCCCGGGTGGCCTAGGTAGCGAGGCAGGTGGAGTCAGAGCAGCTACCCTCGCCCCAGGACCCTTGCCCTGGGCTGCGCGGACTTCCCCTCAGCGTGAGTCCCCGAGAGCCAGAGGTTGGGGGACTCTCCAGGGGACCGCCCCGGGGGGCCCTCCGTTTGCCAATTAGGCGAAGATGGCGTTTTATTATCAGGAAAGAAGCTTTCTTTTGTTTCCTTTGCCAGGAGCACATGGAGGTAAACCAGAGCTAGACCTGTCACGGTGGCTGAGTGACCCAAGTGAAGAGCTGGGGACTAAGGGGACTGAGGGAGCCCGAGGCTACAGCCGGATGCCCTGTTGCCTAGGGCTTGGCCCGCCGGGCGGACGGCTGTGGACCGGGGACGGGCAAACTTTGGAGAGCCAGCCTGTGTAGAAGCCACCCTTAGGTTCTGGTCATGGCGAAGGCGAGGTCTAGGCGGGCTAGGGATGCGGAGCTTCGAGGAGGCTGTACCTCGCTGCCAAGCGCGGGGCTGTAGCCTGGCGGAGGACTGATCACCTGGGACCTGGAATCCTAGGGAGAAGTCAGGGTGCGGCTGATCACCTCTGGCCAGGTCTCCCACCATGCTAGTCCCTCGAAAAGAGAATTGCATTTCCGTGGGAGATTTGCCTAGATGCAAATTCTAGCTACTGACTTTTTTTTTAGAGCAACCTGTTTATTCCTACTGGATGCGTTAAGAGTGGAGCAAAGTAGGAGCCATTTACTTCTCTGCTGCTATTTGTAGCAACTTCCTTAATTTCCAAAGGAGGTGGCGGGAATAGGTTTTATTTCTTCCAACGATGTGAAAAAAGGATTCATTTCCAAATTTTAGTTTTTCTGTGGTTAAAAAGATTGACTTCTGAGTGCCTCCCCCATCTCCTTTACTATTATTCATTTGAGAACTTTTCGATTTGGTTGCTTTCATTGAGACGTTCCTAATCAAAGCTTTGCTGACACATTTTTCATAGATCGGATGAATTTGCTTTCATTTTTTTATTCACTGGAAACTTTCACGAATGTACCTTGGCTAAAAGTAATAGCTCCATGTTCTTTTTTACCATATTAAGTACTGTCAGAGTAATGCTGTTAGTATTTTGCCGAAAATATTTACCTCACTCAAACATATAGTGTGAAACAGGATAACGTAATTACCTGTGGCACAGAGCAATAAAGGTTATACCTATCAAAGATCTTAACATCCATAGGAAATGACTTGTGTTGAACTCTTTGCTAATGCAAGTGACTAAAATTTGTTTTTACATTTGTCTTCAGGCTGTAAAAGGGCATTGTACTTCATAATTATATTTCACATAGGCTCCTGTAATCTTGACGTGTTGTTTGAGGGTGACAGAAAAAGGTGACAAGAGCTAATTGTAATACTTAGGAAAAGGATAATCTTTTCATCTGGCACCCTTATGTTAGAAAACAACTGGGCATTGAATTGTATTAAATTCATTTTGTTGAAATGCCGTTTTAAAGAAAGATTCCAACGCTTGAACCTGAACACCCCAACTCTGGGTCTGTAGCCCCATTTGCTTCAGTTCTGTGAAGTGGTCTGCATAGTATTAGTGTACTAATCACACAGTGCTGGCCCAGGGAGCCAAGAGGACATGCAGTAAAATTTGCAGCAGTTGTTGAGGTGCCAGCCTGCAGGGTTGAGGCTAATGCTTTGCACTCCCAACCAATATCTCTGCAGTGGATCACTTTTGCTCACAGTTAAAGGGGCTTTGCCCTTATTGTTTTGGCTGGGAATGTCCAACTGCTTGCATTTTCCTGCTCAAATATGGAATTTATAACAGTAAACTGTACTGGAAGGTTCTTAAGAAATATATCTAAGCCTTAGTTAGGCCTAGGGCAGAGAACTCTAAACCACTGGAGTAAGTGCAAAATCCATCACATTCTCTTTGCTAAAAAATGGCTAAAAATTTTGAGGAGGGCAAATTTTAGATTGTTTACAACAATAAAGCACAGGCTATTCTCATCTTTTGCCTGGTACAGATTCTTTGAGGGGCATTCCCAATTTAATTCACTAGGAGGCTAAAATTGAAGATTAGGTGGAACATAGGTAATGTGCTGTCTCTGTGGTTGGTTTAATAGTTTAGAGACAGTCCTTTCAAAATCATGTACTTTAGCAGATCTATGCTTATCTAAAATGGCTTTCAATATTAAATAAATCCATAGTGTTGATTGTAGTTGTTGGACGTTAAAAACTAGAGGACTACATGTTTTGAGGAACACTTTCGTTATGTTCTAAACCCAATGTGAAAATCAGGTCTCTTAGGAATCTTACCATTTTTTATAGTCGTTTACATTTGCTGAGTTGTTAAAAATGCTTTTATTTCCTCAGGCTCTATATTTTCAAACTAAAGGAGTGATTAACTGTAGGTTTTAAAGACATGACCTCGACTTCTCTGCCATTAGTAAGTTGTGATCTTAGTGATGAATTATAACTTCCCTTTGGACAGTTTTGAAATAGAAATTGGTGAATTTGGTGTGCAGCATTTTAGGGTTTAGGCATGTAAGGGGTGTCTTAAACAATTGATTTGAGAATTAGATGCTTTTGAGTAGAATAAAATCACTCCCTGTTTCTAGTAAACACCTTCATAACTAAATAAAAAAACAATAGCTTTGAAGAATCATGTTATTCTAGAATCAAGTTTCTAATAATTATAGTAGTGTTTTCATGTAGGCTTAAAAGATTTTTGGATAACTTAGCAAGAATGCACCTTTGCCCCCTTTTTTGACCTAAATTATTTCATACTAGAGATTTAAGTAAAGTATTCCTTAAGGCTGGGCTTGGTGGTGCATGACTGTAATCTCAGCACTCAGTAGGCTGAGGTAGGATTGATTGCTGCAGAGTTTGAGGCCAGCCTGTCTCAGAAGAGAAAAACAGGAAAAATGAGGGTATACATGTGTTTCTTGATAAAATAAACTAGGGGGCTTGGCCAAACTGATACTGTTGGTTTAGATTGCCAGACAGTGTTATTTTAACGGATGTACATTTCTAGATCACTGATAATGAAAGCTTATTATGAGTGTGAAAAACTGGAGTAAATTTTAATCTCTGATTTTAATAGGTTTCAAACTGCTTGGGTTCCATAAGATGTGTATTATATTATAATAATGTCCAACAGAAAATGTCTTACCAAAGAGATTGGAAAGAAATCAGAATGTTTAAGGAAGAATGAAACCTCAAGACTAAAACTATAAATTGAGAATTAATAAAATATAGAGTTATTTATTATTTTGAGCCCGTCAGAGCCAGTGTAATGAAACAGTGTATGGAAGCAATTCACAACATAATTGAGGTAATTGCCTTCTTACAATTAAAGAAAGTTTTTTTTTTAGGAGCTGCCGTTTTTTGTTTCCTTGTTAAATTATCAGGGTAATTAAACCTTTTTTTCCCTATTTTACTTCCCTAATAGCATTGGCCTGGCAATAATGAGTGGAGAAAATACTGATTGTATTTTATGTTTAGAAATTCTGCATGTATGCATTGCAGTACTTTCACATTTATACAAGTGTTCCAAAATAGTCTTTGCCTTGGCTCCTAGCAGGTAGTTCATATATACCTGTAAGTCTAAAAGTTGAACTACTTAATGCAACCATTCTGTCATATTGCATTATAATTGCCTTTTAGCCTGTATAGCTACCTCAACCAGTCTTTCATAACTGGGTGAGAATGAAGCCCTGTTGTCCTACCTCACACATTGTATGTAACAAATTAACTTATTTCCTACACAGTTGGAGGAGGAACCCCAATTTTGAAAGGCTGTCCTAGTGTGAAAGGAACTATGGGCAGATAGTTCACATTGTATCTTTAGACAAGCACAATGCATGCTCCCTAGGAGTTATTTAATAAACACTTATTCAAACTATAGCTTTTCTATGTGTCATATAGATAACCTTTACTTATAGACAGTGGTTTAAAATAAACAGTACGCTATTCAGAGTGAAGAATTGGCAGTTCTTACTAATTTCGATATATCATATACTAATTAACAGTTTTCTGAGTGTTAGAGTATGTCAAATGTTGACGCTGAACTGACCATAATTGTTTCAAGGTGATTCAGGCTCCTTATAGTTTTATAGAGCATTACTTCATTCAACAAATAGTCATTGGGCATATATCATATATTCAACACTATAATAGAGCCTGGTGATAGATGATGAGGAGGATAGACAAGGCTCCCCCCCTGAGGAACTTTCATTTTCATTATATTTATGATTATAGCTTTAAAGAACATGTTGACCACTGTAATCTCATACATTTTTGATAGACTACAATTTTTTATGAACAAGTTACGGTTATATGCTTATCTTTCTACCAAAAATAGGTTATATTATTTCAGTTATTTTCAGGTTGTATGGATGTCAGATGAAAGTAGATTTTTGCTTTTGACATCTATGATATGACATATACATGCCTAATTCCAGTTTGGCAAATAGATGGTGGGCTAACCTCTTGCTAGGCAGAAATCTATTAAGGAATGAAAGTGTACAGCTTGAAGTAAATCTTTACACAGGTGCCAGTAGATTTTGTTCAGTCCTCCCCCTTGGTTAGTTACTGAGTAGTGTGAAAGTGAGCAACTTCTAAATACCTTCAGTAAAGATTTTCATTTGGTTACTATTGTTTATGAATATTACTGGTAAGCCAGCCCTTTTGTGGGTACTGTTGAATCACTATATATCATGTAGTTTCCCATATTTCTGATAAATTGTTTAGCAGAGCTGTGATTTGGGCATTTGATGCTGCTGGTTTCCATACTGATATAGGTATTCAAATGAGCATGTTTCCTTACCTAATTCGGTAGTGTACTATCCCTACTGCAATGTGGCCAGTGGCCCCTAGAAAGACCCTAACTAATCTTACTGCATCTGCAGGCTATGCAAATTGCACACCTGTTACATAAATTTAAATACTTAAATGTGGTTGATTCTTGCAAAGAGGTTAAATCAATAGGATACAAAATAAAGTCACGGTTTTTCTCTTCAGGGTGATGGAATTTCTTGTATAACTGTAGTGCTTAATACAGACTAAATTTGAGCTTGGGGGAAATTTCTGTTTGGATAGAGAATGCGTCTGGCTTTCACAAGAGAATTGGACACTACTCTCAAGTTTTTGTTCAGTTAATGTTTATCTTTTTGGCCTGGGGTAAGTATGAATCAGTAGTAATCATAAGACAAACATATTAGTATGAGTGCAGCATATGTTAAAACTACTGCAGCTTATTGATGAATGAGTGTTCAGCACTGCAGATATGGTTACGGGATGCCCTATGCCAGTACATTGGCAGGCAGCCCCTCAATTACTGCAGCGGATGGATTACTAGTTTAGCTGACTTCTTGATTATAGAAGATGTGGTTTATAGATGATGTTGGACCAGGTATATGTAGATTCAAGAGATTAATCTATTTGTAAAGTACAGTTTGTCATTGATTTCTTGTCCAGTATTTAATAGAATATTGGAGCATTGTTGAAGTCTTGCCTGCTCAAGATGGTACCATGATTTATTTTTTTATGTTCCTCTATCGTGTGCTGTCTTAAAACATTAAGGTGGCAGTATTTTCCTCATTTCTTCTTAATCAGTCTATTATTGGAAAAATCAGAAGAGTGTTCTTGATAATGATCTTACAGCCAGCACAGCATCAGGTAAACAGTACTACAAATAAGTAAATATTTGCCGAATTGTTTTGTGCTCAGTTGATAGCACAGGCTAGGTCATTAATAACTGGTGAAAAATGATCAGTTGAGTAAGCAGCTACCAAAGAGCTTCTGCATTTCAGTCTGGGCTACATAAGTATGTAGCAATAAAAATACTATAATGGCCTTTTCTGTGGATAAAGTACTACATTAATTTTATTTTAAAAATTTTTTTATTTTATTTATTTATTTTTTTCGTGTTTCAGAACTTTTGTTTGTTTATTCACCCATTTTTATTATGGCTGGCTCAGCCCGCCCTGAGGGCAGGGCTGGCGCAGCATTTGGTGCCGGGGATTGAGCTGTGGTCCCTGAAGCCGCCCAAGCTTTCCCAAGCAGGGGCCTTAGACCACTGAGCCATCCTGCCAGGCCCCACTACATTAATGTTAAAGATACTATTTAACCCCTTCCTCTTTCTTGTGCTTTCATCAAACAGTATAATTAATGTACCGTCTTTGGTACTTGAATTAAAAGCAAATTCCTACTTTTTTAATCAAGTGTAGTTGATAACATTTATTTTCTATTGTCACCAGCACATTAAGCCTATTTTGAAAACCAAAGTTGCAGTGTTAACTTCCTAAGAGCGTTATACATTTGATTTACTGTACTAAGCATACATAATGTGGATGCAGGGTAATACTTAGTACTTCGTGCTAGGATTGTCCTGTACTTTCTTCTGTTTATATCCAATCACAATCCATTGGGTAGATACTTGGAGCAAAAAGGTACAGTGAATGTGAGGAACTGCAGAATGTGAAGAATTTGGAAAGAGTTGTGAAATGATCCTCAACCTTGTTAAGAGGCCTAGTGCAAGTCCTAATTCTGCTGTTGCCTACTTAGCTTGAGAAATTGGGCACTGTAAGGTATATACACCATACACATCAAAGTGTTTTTTCAAATTGTGGTCCTTGCATATCTTGCATACACATTATCCTGGATGCTTGCTATAAATAGAAATTTCTTGGCTTCAGTCCCAGTGAATCTAAGCCTTAGATTAATAGGTTCCAGAAAACTGCATTTTTAGCGAGCATTACAGGTGGTCTTAGGCACACTACAATTTAGGAATGCCCATGTATAATATAGTGAATGCCAAAATACTTATTTTCTAGGCATAATCTTTGTTCACCTCTACTTCAGTTTATTCATCTATAGAATAGGCATGATAATGAGTATTTCACAGTGTTGGAAAAATTTTTGTTATAGTATTTGCTACTCAACCTTCAAGTTCAGTGATTCACTAGTAAGACTCACAGGACTTTGCATGTAGTATTCTTATTGTTTTATGGTTAAAGGTTACAAAGCAAAATCTGCAAAGGAAAAACATATATGGGACAAAGTCTGGAGGGAACTGTGCTTAAGCTTACAGCAGCCTGCTCCCATGGAGATCATATAGGGTGTACTTAATTTGCTCAGCAAGTAATGACAACTTATATACAATGTTGCCTAACAAGAAAACTTTTCTTTTGTGGAACTGGAGATTGAACTCAGGCCCTTGCACTTGCCAGGGAAATGCTTATTCTACTGAGATTACTGAGATATCTCCACAGCCACGGAAACTCATTTTTTAAATCTGTTTTATTCTTTTTTTTTTTTTTTTTTTTTTGCAGGACTGGGGTTCAAACTCACAACCTTGCACTTGCCAGGCAGGCACTTCTGCCATGGCGCTATCTCCCCAGCCCTTCATTTTTTTTTATTCTTGCCAACTGTGTTTCTTGGGAGCTGATCACTCAGGCACTCTGTTCCCAGGATATGTCAAACTCTCTTTCTCTTAAGAGGAAAGTAGATA
>PVJA010054648.1:0-11477 GCA_004027025.1 Myocastor coypus
AGACCAGCCGGGGCTACAAAAGTGAGCTAAAGGCCAGCCTGAACTGCATAGCGAGACCCTGTCTCAAAAAGACAAAAAAAAAAAAAAATTAACATTCAGGGGCCTGGCAGGATGGCTCAGTGGTC
The DNA here is from genome assembly GCA_004027025.1 of Myocastor coypus. Lineage (NCBI taxonomy): Eukaryota > Metazoa > Chordata > Mammalia > Rodentia > Myocastoridae > Myocastor > Myocastor coypus. The sequence goes on from PVJA010054648.1 coordinate 126, forward strand.
TAAAGCGCCTGCTTAGGAAAGCTTAGGTGGCTGCAGGGACTGCGGTTCGATCCCTGGCACCACATGCTGCACCAGCCCTGCCCTCAGGCAGGCTGAGCTGGCCATAAAAATAAATAAACAAACATACAAAAAGTTCTGAAACAAGAAAAAATATATAAAATAAAAAAAATTTTAAAATCTAAAAAAAAATATTAACATTCACTGTTGGCAAAGACTTACTATTTTGTTTTTTTTTTTATTTTTTTTTAATTATTTATTTATTTTTTCTTGTTTCAGAACATTTGTTTGTTTATTCATTCATTTTTATGGCCGGCTCAGCCCGCCCTGAGGGCAGGGCTGGCGCAGCATGTGGTGCCAGGGATCGAACCACGGTCCCTAAAGCCGCCCAAGCGTTCCCAAGCAGGCACTTTATACCACTGAGCCATCCCGCCGGCCCCAAAGACTTATTATTTTGGATGGAAAAGAATGAATCTCAGGAATAGTAAGTGACTTCATGGAGTCCATGCCTAAATAGCTAGTTTGAAACTGGCTTACCAGAATCCCAGCCTTTCTACTTGACCATTTTCCAGTCTTTCCTGGAAAATATATTTCTACCTATGTCTTAGAAGAATTGACTTAATGTGAGACACACTTAAAGAACTATTGCTGTATTTTCTAATTCTCCTAAATTAATCATAGTGAATTTCTGTTTAAAAGTCAGAGAATTTTGGGCCAGCAAGATAGCTCAGCAGTCTAAAGCACCAGCTTAGGTAACTACAGGGACTGCAGTTCGATCCCTAGCACCGCATGCTGTGCCAGCCCCACTCCCAGGGCAAGATGAGCTGGCCATAGCATAAATTAAAAAAACAAAAAGTCATAGAATTTCTGCCAAGGAGATAGCTCAGCAGAATGAGTGCTTCTCTGGCAAGCACAACGTCCTAAGTTTGATTCCTGGTTACACACACACACACACACACACACACACACACATCATAGAATTTCTATATAATTTTTAAATAATGTTCCCAGGGCAACCAAATAGCTCAGCAAATTAAAGCACCTTACAAGCAGGCCCAGGGCCCAGGGGGCTCGATCCCCAGGCCTACCATGTGGACCCCAACCCCAGTGCACTGAGACACAATTGAGACTGGGTGTGGTAGCGCACCTGTAATCCCAGCTTTTGGGAGGCTGTGAACAGGCAGATCACTACAAGTCCAGTCTAGTAGTGAGACCCTGAACACCCTGGAGACCCTTCCCTAAAATACAAAAATAAAGTTCCTGTACAATTTCTGTATAATTAAGTTATAACACTACTTCTTCCCCTTCATAGCAACCATACCAGGATAGGTAGACTGGATAGGATGGAAATCACCAGCTGGGTGTCTATCGACAGTATTCTCCAGCTGCTCCTTTTAGGAGGAAACAGTTTTTGTTTGATTTCTAGCCACTCGGGAACTCTCTTTCATGGGACCCCAAACATTATTTCTGTCACTCCATTCTATACTTACCTCAAAGTGTATTTGAAATAATCAGATGCAACGGCCAGGGGATAAGAAATGGATATGTAACATTCGTGCTTAGGAGATTCAAGAAGGATGGATGTACAGTATAGAGAGGGAGCAATGAGTGACAGAAAACACCCTGGAGGTGACATTCACTTATTGAGCTCTGACTGGCAGCTTTCTAGCCTAGGATTCTGAGCCAGAACACTAAGTGATGCTTTGATCCAGATAATCCTTGACTGTGGAGCCTGCTTCGTGCACCCTGGTACATCCAGCAGCACTGCTGCTCTTACATCTCAGTAGGCACCAAGAGCATCTCCTCACTTGTGGCAAAACTTTCTCTCCGTGAATGGAAGAGACGAGAGGACGATTCTCCCCAACCAAGAATCACTGATCTCAATTATTCAGAGAACAGCTATTGCAGTTAGCATTGTGTCAGGCACATTGCTGAATCTAAATTTAAAAGACCATTCCCACAAAGATTGAGAATTCTACTCAGAATGGCTGATTTGCTCAGCAGTGCTATTGAAGTGAAAATGTCAGAGTTGTATTCCCTCAGCTGCCCCTAACTTGGACCAGACATTGCACTGATCAGATAGCACACATGGATCTGAAGAACTATTTTAGTAGCTTCCTGGGCATATGTGCATGGTGTACTTTAAACTGCAAGGACTCATAGGGACAAGTTAAAAAAAAAAAAAGACTTGTTGAATCACTAGTCACTTGTTGAATCACAAAACAGTCACAGCTATAACTGGTCCAGTTGGGCCAGCCCTCACCCTCAGGCCACTGAGCACCCTGCTACCACTAACCGCATATTCACGTGCATATTCCTTCTGAGCCCTCTTTCTAGATAAGAAACCACAACTGGAAAAATCAAGTACCTCTTAATTTACTCTTAAATTTCTCCCCACTAAAAGGAATCAGTGCCTCTTGTAATTTGGTGCCAATTTCTTTTTAGTATTTGACAGGGTAGAAATCATTTTGGTTATCAGGACTGGTGTTGGGGGGGCTGGCATCAACCCATAGCTGCTGTGAAACATTAGGTAGTGCCTGGCATGGTCGCTGCAGTTAAGCCTGTCCTAGACTACAAGGTCCATGGTACAAAGGCTATAAAACACCAAGGCACATAGGTGCACCCATTAGAGAAGATGACCGAACAAGATGCTTCTCATTGGTCAGCACCACGCTTTTATATGTCTTCCTCTGTCACCAAGAACATTGTGATTCGTTATTTTCCAGAGCAGGATAGATAGATAGATAGATAGATAGATAGATAGATAGATAGATAGATCGATAGATGGACTGAATATATATATATATATATACATATATATATATATACTGATATATAGACTGAATATATGTGTGTATATATATATGTATATATATACATATACATATATATATATATACATATATATATATATATATATATATATATATATATTTCTTTTTTTGCAGTACAAGGGATCAATCTCAGGACCTTGTACTTGCCAGGCAAGCACTTATTCCACTGAGCTATCTACCTAGACTGTTATATTTTGCTCCACTAGAATTTTATTCCCAGCACCCAGGGTTCAAGGTCTTGACAGGCATATTTTGTTGTCCCTCATTATCAAATGGAGAATCATGGGTAAAAGGTAAATGTTCCCCTAGATATCATTGGTCTAAAGCTGACCCTGCCAACCAGGAAGCTTGAATGCTGCTTTTTTTTTTTTTTTTTTTTTCCTAGGACTGGGGTTCAAACTCACGACCTTGCACTTGCCAGGCAGGCACTTGTGCCATGGAGCCATCTCCCCAGCCCCAAACTTGAAATGCTTTGAACTGACTGCAACTTCCTCTTTGTCAACCCCAGAACCATGCTCTAAGATGGAAGGGAGCAGGTCTTCAGGGCATCAATGAGTGGGCAAGTTCAGGTTTGCCGGAGGAGCAGGGTACACACTTTCGGCTTACACTTCTCTGTCACTGTTAGGTCCATGTTCCAGTGAATAATTCAGTGACTGCTAAAGTCTCTTCTCAGTCACTTTTCACTTTGCAAAAGCAAACTCCATTTGTAATATGTTTAAAAAAAGCTTTTGGTTTTTTTTTGTTGTTGTTGTTGGTTTGTTTTTTGGTACAGGGTCTCACTGTGCAGCTCAGACTTGCAGTGATCCTCCTGTCTCAGCCTCCCCAGCATTGGGATTACATACATGCACCACCACACTTGGTTTCAGTGGCTGGCACAGTTCCCAGAGTTCTGGGCCTGGAGCAGCATGTGGTTCTGGGGATCGAACCTGGGTCCTTGTGCTTGCCAGGCAGGTGCTTAGACCATTGCGCTATCTCACCAGCCCAAACTCAACTTGGATCAATGAAGTTTAACTTATTTTTCTAAAAATGCTTCTTACAATGTCATTGAGTAGAGCAAGGAGAAAGCATGTACCCTTTACCAAAATGCCTAAGTCAGGGATTGTTAAAAACCTCCCTTTCTTCCTAAAGATATTCCGCTGTTTATATGATTAGAGCTTTGTTATTGAAGAGTTTATTGTAAGAATGAACTCACACTCAAAAATACAAACCAAGATTTTCCGAGCAGTTGAGATTGTTCAGCGGTCTAAAGTGCCTGCTTAGGAAAGCTTAGGCAACCACAGGGACCAAGGTTCGATCCCAGCACTGCATGCTGTGCCAGTCCCACCCCTAGGGCAGGCTGAGCCGGCCATTAAAGAAGGAAGGAAGGAAGGAAGGAAGGAAGGAAGACAGGAAGAAAGAAAGAAAGAAAGAAAGAAAGAAAGAAAGAAAGAAAGAAAAAGATTTTCTAAAATGGCCTTAGAGCCAGGTAAGTCTCCGTATTGGTAGCTGGTTGCATTATACCCTCTGGAAACAATGACCATTGGGGAAAAATAACCTTTTCAAGCCCCCTCAAAACATCCCTTAAAAGAGACACAGAGTGGTGGACAAGTCTTAACACAGTCCTTTGCCTCCTGCAGTGGTGGCCTTGGCACATTCGTCCCCTTCACTGGCCATGGCATTTCTGACAGCCTGCGCACAGCTCTGAGAGCTGGCTGAGGGAAGCTTGTTTGGGGGTGAAAGAAGTTTCATTTTCCTGTTTCCGTCCCTAAATTGCAAGTTATATCCTTTTTTAACAGTCTCGGTACTGCTGTCTACCTTCATCTTAAATAGCAAAGCGTAACTGAACAGAAATCACTTGATTTCCCTCTAGAACCAGAAAGTAATCTCTCTCCAAAGCCCCCTGAAAGGCATCCAACCCCACCCCACTACTGTCCTCCAGCTGAGAGTGGCAGTCTTCCTTAGAAAGTGGGGGTGTCCTGCTGGTCAGGCAGATGATTCCACTGCAGCCGTGACGCTCTGGGGTGCGTGGAAAGGGCCAGACAGAGCCAGCAAGCGACAAGACCGAGGAGAAGCTGTGGGAGCGCATTGCAGGCCGGGACCGAGAGTGAAGTTACTCAATCGCCATCTGTGTCTGTTTTGCTAACTCATTAGCTCGGACACCACATTGTGTTAATCCGTACTTCCCCTGGCAATGAGCTCCATCCAAGTCCCGAGGGAACAGCGGGGCTGCTCATCTCTCTGTCAGCTGGGTCGCAGCTCCTCTGAGGCAGGCAACGTGCCAGGCTGCCAGCCCTCCCTGCCTCATCCCGCCCAGTGAGACCTTCCCTGGGCATGGAAGACTCAAGGCTTCCTGTACTCTCCAAAGATTCTTCTAGGCCAGGTGAGAGATTTTGGCCTTCCACCTCCTACCACTGTCTTCTCTCCCAACACCACCCCAAGGCAAGACAATTAATTCCAAGCTGACCTTCTTGGAAGTTCGACCACTCTGTGTCTCACTGGCCAAATGCTCTCACACATCCTCTGAGTCTCTCAGAAGAGCCTGTCCAGGTTGGGCTGTAGTGGTGCACACCTGTAATCTCAGAATTTGGGAGGCTGAGGCAGGAGGATCAGCGTGAGTTCGAGATCAGCCTGGGCTACAAAAAGTGAGCTCAAGGCCAGCCTGAACTGCATAGTGAGACCCTGTCTCAAAAAGACAAAGACGGAAAAAAAAAACAGGAAGAACCTGTCCATAGCTAGGTACTGAGTGAGTGAGGCTTACTTTGTCCCCAAGGACCACGCATAAGGACAGTCTTGCTTCTGGCCATAATCCAGCATTGGCAAAATAGCTTAGTGGACTAAGTGCCTGCTTTGGCAAGCACAAGAGGTACTGAGTGAGTGAGGCTTACTTTGTCCCCAAGGACCATGCATAAGGACAGTCTTGCTTCTGGCCATAATCCAGCATTAAGAATATCCAATCGAGGCTGGCAAAATAGCTCAGTGGACTAAGTGCCTGCTTTAGCAAGCACAAGGACCAGGGTTTGATCTTTGGTCCCACATGCTGCACCAGCCCTGCCTCTGGAGCACGCTAAGCTGGCGACTGAGTCTGCCTATAATGCCAGTGCTGGGGAGGCTGAAAACAGGAGGATCACTACAAGTCTGATATGTGTAGCGAGACCCATTAGACCCTGTACTAAATACATAAATGATGGTGATAATAATAAAGTATTTCTCTTCTTATGGGTTGCCTGGAATATACTGGTCATTTTCATTGACTTATTTTGACCTTGCTGGCCCTTAGTTTTCTATTCTGTGGAAGGGTGTTTTCTGAGGAAGAGCAGATACTTTTTGAAGTCTTTCCAGCTTTAACAGTGGGGATATGTCATCCATATTGATAATGACATTTCCCAGTGCTGTATTTATATATATATTCTGACAGTACGCTAGGCATTTAACATACGGGACCTCATCTGGTACCTAAACATGGAGACCAATCTTATATCTAATTTACAGAAAAAAAACACTGGGGCACAGGGGATGTAGGTCATTTTTTCCAAAGGCAAACTATTCATAAGTGGCAGAACCAGAATTCAGACTCAGAGGTTGACTCCAGATACAACCTTAGCCTTTCACTGTGGTCACCTAAGATGGTCCCTGCCTTAATCAGTTCACTGGTCTATTTCCCTGATGTCCTTGCAAACAAAGTTTTCAAGTTCTCAGATATGATCCCATCGATATTTAAGGCAGTACTCTTTGGAAATTATTATTTCTTTTTTGTAAATGGCACTTTAACATAAAAACAGGAACTTCCAAAGATCACCAAAAAGGTACTGGTAGCACTCAGGAGTCCAGCTTGTGTGCCAAGGCCTGCTAAGTGTCTCTCCTATTCCTAATTAGAGTGAGCAGAAAATTTAAATATTAGAGGTTAAATAAGCTTTGACCTACTTAATGCTTTGAACTAGGGCACATCCGAAACTGTCTATGGTTCAGCTTTGTCTACGAGACAGGTGAAGTTTCCCACTTAACTGCTGAAAGATATAACCGCACTTCCGAGCACATGCAGCAATAACATATCATTCCACATTCTTTCCTTTGCTATAAAGTACCCACTGAATACCTACACCTCTCTGGATGGCAAGAACTATGGGAAATTCTGCAGATTCCTCCTACACGCAATACAGGCAGGACTTACTTAGGAACCCTGGCAGTAGGAGGCAATGGAGAACCAACTGTTTCTGGTCCTTCTCTATCTCTGCCCACCCCCTCCCTAATCCCCTGTGGCCCTTGCTGTCTCCCCCAGAACTCTAAGACTGCATGTGTGATTTAGCTTTGGAGATTCTGAAAGCCAAGGAAGACCTCCTCTTAAAGGCATTCAGTGTTTCTCTCCTCCCAGTCCTGGGAAGGGTTTCCTATCAACAAAAGGTAATGGCACTTTCTCTGCCTCTCATTTATTCCTGCATTTCCAACTCCTTGGTGCCATACCACCTGCAAAGACACCCCAGAACCAGGGTAGCACTCGGAATTTAGGATGCTCAAAGACTAGCTCATGACATGGAAAAATCAGAATCAAAAGGAAACAGTACACTCATTGGTTCCACCTCTCCCATGTGACTCTAGACCTAGCAGAGGGGAATGAACAGCGCCACCAAAGTACCAAGCTCATTTATGACATTTAAATCAGTAAATGATTTGCATTTTAATACCACGGATGGCGGCTGCTTTTTGCTCAGCAGCCTGAAACCGCTAGCCAATTTTCCCCCAAACTCCAGTTCCAGGTTTGACTGAAGACACAGAGAAATAAACGCATGTTGGCAGGAAGACAAGCCCTGAGATGAAGCAGGAGGTGTATTGGCTGATAGAAAGGCTGTTACTTTAATTTCTTTAACATTGCGGCAGTCTCCGATGGATAGAATCCAGGTAACTTATAGCGCCTGCACCTTGTTAAACTCCTGTTTGATTCAGAACTTGCAGCTAAAATGCGCCTGGAATTCTTCAAGTCCAAGCTAGACTTTGGGACATTGTACATTTGTTCACAAAAGGGATGGGCAAGCTGTGCAGCCTAGTGTAGGGTTTTTAAACTGGGGCACAGGGGATGTAGGTCATTTTTTAAAGCAGTTTTTAAGCATCAGAATAAAATAGGGACACATTTTTCGTAGCAACTTCATTTCCTCATTTGTGATTTGAACAATGCTAGCATAATGTGCACTCTTCGGAGGCACTGTGCCACCACAGCACAGCACAGCCACGTGCATGTTTTCTCTGTATCTGTCTCTTCTTGCATGTGACAGAAACCCTACGCAAAGTAGCTGCTGCAGAAAGTGAATTATACACACAAGGATACTGTGTGTCTGTGAAAATAAAACCTGGGCCACCGCTCACTCCTCGTTCAGATGGAGCTGATGCTAAATGCCATCAGGCTCAGCTCTCTGTCAGACCCTATACACCGCCACCATGCCCCGGATGTGCTCCTAAACCTCGCTGTAGACCCAACAGCTGTTGGCCACTGTGGCTATTGAGCATTTGAAATGGGTTAGCATCCATACTGGTTTCAAAGACTTAGGTTAAGGGGCCGGGGAGATAACTCCATGGCACAAGTGCCTGCCTGGCAAGCACAAGATCATGAGTTTGAACCCTGGTCTCACAAAAAAGACAAGCAAAGACTTAGGTTAGGGGGAAACGATACCAATTTTTATACTGATTACATGTTGAAATAATAATAATTTGGACATACTGTGCTAGCTAAAATATATTATTGGTACTATTTCACCATTTTAGAACTTGATTCATAGAATGTTTTCCCTGTGTGACTTGCATTATGTTTCTATTAGATAATGCTGTTCTGGATGGTTTTATCAAATGCAGTAATGCAAATCTCATGCTTAGGCAGTCTTGCTTAGCTTTCCTGAGGAACACTAAATGGATAGTTGGAGACACGTATCATCGTGTGTATCGTCCTGTCCATCCTGTTCCATCTCCTGAGTAATTTGTGGTGACTTCTACTTGAGCTGAACAGTTTCTTCTTTTGTAATGTGGATTTGTACACTTACTTCAAAAGTATTTTTTGGAGGCTGGGGAGATAGCTCAGTGGAATAAGCATTTGACTGGCAAGTGCAGGGTCCTGAGTTCAATTCCCAGCACAGAAAAAAAAAAAGTATCTATTGAGTCCCTATTCTCTGAAGGCCTTCCAACAGGCACTGCCTTCTTAGAGTTTCTGTCCTAGCATATTTAACCATTTGTCTTCATGAAGGTAGGGTCAGTGTGGGAAGCGTACCCACAATCTGGCTGCGTCTGGTACCTCCAGCGATGTCGAGTTGAACAAAAACTTGGATTTCAGAGTCCTCATTAATTCTGTACTGTCAAGGAGATGTAAAGAATGCTGATCTTCAGGAGTTGAGACTCCTTAGGGATGTAAATTTGGAGCCATTCAGAGCCCACTTCTCAGACATGGGGCTGTAGCAGTCTGCTTGTCTCCGTGTCATGGACACCACCCAAAGGAGACAGCAGGATACCTGAAAGTGCAGTTTGATATCTCTCTGCCCTGCCTCCAGGAAGGATCGTTCCCCTAGACTTCATGACAGTATATGTGAGGAAGCCTCTGGATGTTGTATTGTTCTGTGTTATATTGTACTGTATTGTGCTGTGTTCTGTTCTGTTGAGACAGTCTCCCATGTAGTCAGGGCTGACTTAGAACTCACTATGTAGCCCAGACTCCCAAATAGTTATTTTCCTTTGTTTTTTTTTTTTTTTTTTTTTTTTTTTTTTTGTACTTTTGCACTTTAGGGAAGGCTCTACAGGGTGTTCAGGGTCTCACTACTAGATTGGATTCATAGTGATCTGCCTGTTCACAGCCTCGCAAGAGCTGGGATTACAGACACCACCACCACACCCAGTCTCAATTGCCTTTTCAGTGTGCCCTGGGGGCAGGGCCAGCACAGCAGGCCCAGGGATCAAACCCCTGACCTCTACACCTGCTTGCAGGTGCTTTAATCTGTCCTTCATGTAATTTGTAGAATTGAAGTCTGATATACACACAAATATATATCTATCTCCACAGTCTTTATGAAGGAACACATGTACAACCAGTGCCAGAAGAGGAAACAACATATGATGAGATCCCCAGCATTTCCCTTCCTGGCATCGTCCCCACTGCTGCCCCTCCATCCTCATCCCAAATATAGCCGTGCACTCTGGAGGTCGACAGCCATGGACCAGTGTGCCTGTTTTTAGACTGTGCTAATGGAGTCACACAGTGGGTCTCAGCATCATGTTCCCGATGGTCCCCCGCGCTATTTTATACAGCAGCAGTAAATACAGATAGCCAAAAAGGAGAATAAATAAGTTACAGTCTCATTACAATAAAATAATGTAAAATATCAATGTTTGTACTTTTCTATGTATATAAACACTTAAGCAAGTTTCTTTTCTTTTCCAAAAATTAGACCATACCACTCATTCCACTTTGCTATTTGCTTTTGTGTTTGTTGTATCAGATCTACCGACATGTCCTACCTGGTAGTCTGTCTTAAGAAGGCTGTATGCCAGATTAAATGTAGAAAAGTAAAAATTCAATTTAAAAGCATCCAAACACAGTTCAGTGTTTACATTAATCCTATTGCTAGGTTGAGGTTTGGTCTTCTCTGGCCAAGCTGCCAGAGGCAGAGGAACCCTGAGTCTCTAGGAAGATCTGATGCTTCAGACTAAGCTGAGCCTCTTTTTTTTCTCAATGAACTCTGAGTTTCCCCCTGCTATTTTAAAATCAGGTATTCTGTTGGCATATAACACATTAGGAATCTTGTAATGCTGAGAGCATCTTGTTAGTATCTCTCTTCTAGTCCTGGCCTATGCCCTGAAACAAGTCTATAAAACTGTCCTGGATTTCACGGAGGAAGATCCTCATCTCCACATCTGTTTGGGAGCGTAGGAAATAATGCTTACATAACATTTTGGAGTTCTTGCATGAAAAGTTCCTTGGACTTGCTGACTGGTCTTAAGTTTCCATAACTCACATTGTGGAAATACATTGTTATGGATATAGTTGCTGTGCTGGGTTATTAGCTGCACTGAAAAGCTTGGCTAGTAGAAAAAAATCTAAGCTTTATACATGTGGTCATTTTTCTTTCAAAAACTACCTACTTGCTTCCTAGGTGTGCATACTGTGAACTTGACCTGTTATAGTTTTTATGTACTACTAAGTCTTCATATTTAGGGCTGGGGAAATGGCTCAGTAAAATAAGCACTTGCCTGGAAAGCACCAGGTCCTTAGTTCAATCCCGGTACCTCAAAAAAAAAAAAAAAAAAAAAAAGAAAAGAAAAGAAAAAAGTTTAAGTCTCTATATTTAGAGTTTTCATTCTTAAAAACATTTTAGATTGTATCTGCTGGCAAATGGTAGTGGATTTTCCTGAGCGAGGTCACCCAGAACACTAGATTCCGAGGTTGGTTCCAATTTACAGGAATAAGAGAAGCAAATGTAAAACTTGAATTCATAACCTGAGATTCCTTGCATACTCTAAGGCCAGCAACAGAATAGCATTAGCTAAAAATTGAAAGTTTGAGGGGCCAGGGAGA
>PVJA010054649.1:0-11458 GCA_004027025.1 Myocastor coypus
AAAAAAAAATAAATAAATAAAAAATAAAAAATTCTAAAAAAAAAAAAAAAATCCCAGGCAAGACTAGAAGAGGGAGCTTTTGCACCACCCTCCAAAGGCTTTTTTTTTTTTTTTTTTTGTCTCTTTGAGACAGGGTCTCGCTATACAGTTCAGGCTGGCTTTGAGCTCACTTTTGTAGCCCAGGCTGGTCTCGAACTCACACCAATCTTCTTGCCTCAGCCTCCCGAGTGCTGGGATTACAGGAGTGTGCCACCATGCCCGGCTCCAAAGGCTCTTTAAAAACAAAAATGAGGGCCAGCGAGATGGTTCAACGGTCTAAAGTGCCTACTCAGGCAAGCTTAGGCAACTACAGAAATGGCAGCTTGATTTCCGGCACCACATACTGTGCCAGTCCCACCCCCAGGGCAGGTTGAGCTGGCCATAAGTAAATAAATAAATATTAATAAATAAAAGTAAAATGAAAAATAACTTTATTTATTTATTTTTTTGTCTTTTTGAGACAGGGTCTCGCTATGCAGTTCAGGCTGGCCTTGAGCTCACTTTGCTTTTTGTTTTTTGTTTTTTTTTTTTTAAATTTTTATTTATTTTATTTTTTTTTCTTGTTTCAGAACCCTTGTTCATTCACTCGTCTTCACGGCCGGCTCAGCCCGCCCCGACGGCAGGGCTGGCGCAGCATGTGGCGCCCGGGGATCAAACCTCGGTCCCTGAAGCCGCCCAAGCTTGCCCAAGCTTTCCCAAGTTTTCCCAAGCAGGCGCTTTAGACCACTGAGCCATCCCGCCAGGCCCCTTTGAGCTCACTTTGGTAGCCCAGGCTGGTCTCGAACTCTCACTGATCCTCCTGCCTCAGCCTTCCAAGTGAAAAATAACTTTAAAAAAATAAAAAGAAAAATGAGGGCCAGCGAGATGGCTCAGCGGTCTCAAGTGCCTGCTTAGGAAAACTTAGGCAACCTCAGCGATTGTGCTGTACTAACCTCAACCCAGGGCAGTAAATAATAAATATTAAAAATGCAATCCTATATTTAAAAAAATAAATAAAAAGATAAAGGAAAAAAAAAAAGGAGTGCTGGTGAGATAGCTCAGTGGTCTAAAGCACCTGCTTAAAGGAGCCGGGCGTGGTGGCTCACGCCTGTAATCCCAGCACTTGGGAGGCTGAGGCAGGAGGATCAGTGCGAGTTCGAGGTGAGCTCAAGGCCAACCTCAACTGCATAGCGAGACCCTGTCTCAAAAAGACAAAAAAATAAAATAAAATAAAATAAAATAAAGCACCTGCTTAGGCAAGCTTAAGCAAGTGCAGGGATGGCAGTTTGTTCCCCCAGGTACCATATGCTGCACCCCCCTCCCCCACTAGCAGAGTGGCTGAGCCAGCCACAAATGGGAAGGCAAATAGTAAAGACTTCTGTGGTTCTTGGGGCTGGTAGTGAGCTCACAGCCTTCCCATTTCCAGTGGGTCACAAAGCTAGTGAGGATTTCTCAGTGCGCCCTCCATCTACCAAACGCGATTTCTTTTTTTTTTTTTTTTTAGAATTTTTAATTTTATTTATTTATTTTTTTCTTGTTTCAGAACCTTTGTTTGTTTATTCACTCATTTTTATGGCCGGCTCAGCCCGCCCCGAGGGCAGGGCTGGCGCAGCATGTGGTGCCGGGGATCAGGGATCGAACCGGGGTCCCTGAAGCCGCCCAAGCTTTCCCAAGCAGGCGCTTTAGACCACTGAGCCATCCTGCCAGGCCCCAAAGGAAGTCTTTTTTTTTTTTTTGGTGGTACCAGGGATTGAACTCAGGACCCTGCTCTTACCAGGCAAGCACTTATTCTACTGAGCTATCTCCCCAGCCCTACCAAACACGATTTCTGCAGAAACTGACTTGTTCTTTCGAATGACCTTGACCGAGGAAGAGCTGTGTAAAACATACCTAAGTACTTGAAGTTGTAGTCTCAAGTGGTAAGATGAGGATGAAGGGGCCCAGCAGGATGGCTCAGTGGTCTAGAGCGCCTGCTTGGGAAAGCTTGGGTGGCTTCAGGGACTGCGGTTCAATCCCCGGCACCACATGCTGCGCTAGCCCTGTCCTTAGGACAGGCTGAGCCAGCCATAACAATAAACAAACAAACAAACAAACAAAAGTTCTGAAACAACAACAAAAAAAAGAGGCCATGAGGTATGCATGAGTCTTTTCTGACAGGTCAGAATGCTACGGTTCAGGGACTGGGATGTAGCTCAGCAGCATAAACGCCTGCCTGGTAACTGCACGGTCCTGAGTTTGATCTCTGGTACAATACATACATACATACATACATACATACATAAATACATACATACATACATACATAAATGCCTCTTGTGTTTGGAAGGTGACTGGATTCTGATGATGTAGCTGCTGGCTATTGCTAGCTGGATGTAGCTGGCCATAGCAGACAGGCTAGCTGGGGTGTGTTCTGGAGTGGCTTATCCTCCCCCAGCTCTTTCCCTTTCTCTGCTTTCTCTCCTGAGTCGCCAGCAACTCTCCTCCACAAAGCCCTCCTCTGCTGTCCCGTCCTTGTCTCCTATTGGGCTTGCAAAAGGCAAGGATTTCTGTCTGCCTTGAGCTATTCTGTCTCCAGCACTTTGAAGCAAGGTCTGGAGCCGCAGGCACTCTATAAACAGCTCTCGAATGGAGGCCAGCCCTTGCCCTGGCTGTCTGCACAGGAATCTTGGGAGAGACTTGAGCTATGCAATGCCAGGGTGGATTCTGGGAGTGGACAGGCAGGCACGCATGCACGCACGCATGCACGTGCACGCACGCACGCACGCACGCACGCACAAACAGCGGCAGCCAGGGAGAGCGAGGCAGACATCCTTGTGTCTTGAGACTGCATACCAGAGACTACAAACTGTAGCTTGAAAGAAATGCATCCCTCAGGGGCCCTGGGGCTGGGAGTCGGAAAACAAAGTGTGGCCAGGCCAGTTGCCCCCTCAGAAGGCTGCAGGGACCCTCCCTGATGGCCTCCCTACCCCTGGGGCTTTGCTGGCAGTTTCTGCTATGGCCTGGCTCGTAGCCACGTCTCTAATCCTCCCATAAATTCCTCTCTTCTATGTCTATCTCTGTCCAAATTTCCTTTTTTTATTTTTAATTTTTTTGGTATGAAGAATTAAACTCATGACCTTACACTTGCCAGGCAGGCACTGTGCCACTGAGTTATATCCCCAGCTCTTAAATTTCCTTTTTTTTTTTTTTTTTATAAAGATATCTGTTACTTGGGGGCTGGCAAGATGGCTCAGTGGTCTAAAGCGCTTGTTTTGGCAAACTTAGGCAACCGCATAGACTGCAGTTCGATTACCAGCACTACATGCTGTGCCAGCCCCATGCCCAGGGCAGTAACAACAACAACAACAACAACAATAATAATAATAAAGATATCTGTCACACTGCAATAACTCCATTTTATTTTATTATTTATTTATTTTTTATGTATTTAGTACAGGGTCTCACTACACAGATCAGACTCAGCGATCCTTCTTTTTTAGCCTCCCAAGTGCTGGGATTACAGGCACACCACCATGCCTATTCTTTCTTGCTTTTTTTGGGGGGGGGGTGGGACTGCGGTTCAAACTCACAACTTTGCACTTGCCAGGCAGGTACTTGTGCCACGGAGCTATCTCCCCAGCCCTACAAGAGCTTTTACAGCCAAAGACCAGGCAAGTGTGTGTGTGTGTGTGTGTGTACAAGATGCACTGGTGGGTTGTTAGCTGGTGCCTGCCGCCAGGTGGGAACCTTTGTCTGATGGCCTAAGCCTTGGCGGTGCCAGGAGTGGGAGGTCTGGTAAATTGTGACAAGCATTCCTCGAAGGTTAACTAAGTCAGGAGAACTGTGTGTGGGACACAGAAAGGCCAAGAGCAAGGTCTTTTTTTTTTTTTTTTTTTTGTACAGAGGATTGAACTCAAGACTTTATGCTTGCCAGACAGATACGTAAGGGACAGGGAGATAGCTCAGTGGAATAAGTGCTTCCCTGGCAATCACAAGGTCCTGAGTTCAATCCCTGATACTGCAAAAACAAACAAACAAACAGATGCTTATGCCACTGAGCTATCTCCCCTGGGAGCATGTGGTTATTTTTCTAAGGGGCCCAAGATAGCTCAAGATGATTCTGGCCCTAGGCGGGCAGCGTTTTATCACTCCTGCTAGCTGAGGGCAGGCTCTGCAGGATTTGTTTGTTTCTTTTTTTCTTCTTTGTTTATTTTGCAGTACTGGGGACCCCACCCAGGGCACTGTACCACTGACTGTTCCCTCCGACCCCTACCCCATGACAAGGTCTCACCAGATCATCCAGGCTAGTTTCTAATGTCACTCTCCTGCCTCAGCCTCCTGAGCAGATGGGATTACAGGCATGTGCTACTAAGCTTGCTGCAGAGTCTTTGATATAGCAGCTCCTCCTGTCGCCCCCTCCCTCCCCCTCTGCGACAAGGTCTCACCTTGCAGCCCAGGCTGGCCTCAAGATCATAGCAATTCTCTCACCTCAGCTTTCCAAGCAAGCCTGGGATCCAAGGCCTGCTCCCCAAGGCCCAGTAGTCGGTTCTTTTTTTTTTTGTCTTTTTTTTGAGACAGGGTCTCGCTATGCAGTTCAGGCTAGCCTTGAGCTCACTTTTGTAGCCCAGGCTGGTCTCGAACTCGCACTGATCCTCCTGCCTCAGCCTCCCCAGTGCTGGGATTACAGGCGTGAGCCACCACGCCCGGCTAGTCGGTTCTTTAGAGAACGGCAGTTCACAGCTCCCCCTGCTGGTCATCACCCCATGCATGAGGAGCCCAGCTACTGCGTCCCACCGAGCCAAGCTGGCTCCTTCCCAGGAGCTGACGACGAGGCTGAGGCAGG
Organism: Myocastor coypus; assembly: GCA_004027025.1. Lineage (NCBI taxonomy): Eukaryota > Metazoa > Chordata > Mammalia > Rodentia > Myocastoridae > Myocastor > Myocastor coypus. Next base: position 4,841 of record PVJA010054649.1, read on the forward strand.
AACACAGTCTTCCAGAGTGGGAAAGAGCTGTTGAAGCCTTGAAGGTGCACGCGGGGCTCACGCGAATGTCATTCGCCACCAAGACCCAGTTGCCAGGCTCTCTTTCCTCTTGGTCCAAGCTGCGTGCTCTGGGTCCAGTTCCCAGGATGGCTTTATTTATTTATTTATTTATTTTCTTGTTTCAGAACTTTTGTTTGTTTATTTATTTATTTTTATGGCCAGCTCAGCCTGCTCTGAGGGCAGGGCTAGTGCAGCATGTGGTGCCGGGGATCGAACCTTGGTCCCTGAAGCCACCCAAGCTTTCCTAAGCAGTTGCTTTAGACCACTGAGCCATCCCGCCAGGCCCCCCCAGGATGGCTTTAGAGGTGAGTCACTGCTGCCTGCTCTTGTGACCTGTCTATGTCAACAGGCTTCAGTGTTCTCCAGCCTCATGAAAGCACAATTGAAAAGTGGGGTTTGGGGGTGGGGAGATAGCTCAGCGGCATAAGTGCCTGTCTGGCAAGTGCAAGGTCCTGAGTTCAATCCCTGGTACCGCAAAGAAACAAACAAAAAAAACATTGAGGACTTGGGCACCCTGAAGTTGCTGCCTCATTCAACAGTCACTAAATTATTTAAGTACCTACTGTGTGCCAGGGAAACACATAGTAGAGCTGGAGACTAAGAAGCAAATAAATGAATCCTAAAATTTACGCCCAGGTGTGGTACACACTTTTTTTTTTTTTTTTTTTTTTTTGTCTTTTTGAGACAGGGTCTCGCTATGCAGTTCAAGCTGGCCTTGAGCTCACTTTTGTGGCCCAGGCTGGTCTCGAACTTGCACCGATCCTCCTGCCTCAGCCTCCCGAGTGCTGAGATTACAGGCATGAGCCACCACGCCCGGCTTGTGGTACACACTTGTAATTCTAACATGCTGGGAGGCTGAGGCTGGAGAATCCTACACTTGAGGCAGCTTTGTGAGATCTTGTCTCAACATTAAAATAAAAAAATCTCATTAAAATTAATAAAATTTAGGGGCTGGGGAGATAGCTCTGAGGCACAAGTGCCTGCCTGGCAAGTGCAAGGTCGTGAATTTGAATCCCAGTCCTGGGAAAAAAAAATTAATAAAAACTTAGACACGCGTGCACACACACGCACACACAAAGGCAAGGTGCTGCCATGTGCGGTGGTGCACAACTGTGATCCCAGCACTTGGGAGGCTGAGGCGGGAGGATTGCCTTGAGTTTAAGGCCAGCCTGGGCTACACAGGGAGCATGAACTACTTACTGAGACGATTGCAAAAGGAGGGCGGGCAGGGCAAGCCTGGCAAGCTCCAGGTCTGGATTCCTGGAACCCCCAGTAATTGGGTGGGGGGTGAGCCTCAGTGCAAGGGTCCTGTCCTTTTATATCCCCCATCCCGATAGAACCCTGGCCTCAGGCATGCTGCTCAGCTGTGCCTCTAGCTCAGAATTTTTTTTTTTTTTTTTTTTTTTTGGTAGGACCAGGGTTCGAACTCACGACCTTGCACTTGCCCAGCAGGCACTTGTGCCTCGGAGCTATCTCCCCAGCCCCTCTAGCTCAGAATTTATACTCAGATATTCAACATTATTCGGTATTAAGTTGTGGTTGAGAAGCAGGTCTGGGGATGCTGCCCTGAAAAGGTGAATTTTTTACTGGGTTTTGAAGGATGAATAGGAGTTAAATAAGGCCAAGCAGAAGTTAAGTAATACTTTTAATACATGAACTTAATCCTAACAAGCATTCTGGGAGGTGCTTCGATGTCCATGTACTGGCGGGAGAGGTTACGTTACCTACCTGAGTGTATGGTAGAGGTGGGATTTGAATCCAGGTGTTTGAATCCTATAACTGTCTTAGCTAGCCCTAGTTCAGACCCAGATCCCTAGACCGGAGCTGGCGAAGGGAATCTTGCAGACCCCCTGCGGCCGGGTTAAGAATTTGAGACTTTGGTTTGAGAACAATGGGAAACCTTTCAAGGGATTTCGGAGGTGGGGGTGGGGTAGTGACCCTGGTCCAAATTGAAATTTCAAAAGATCCTTTAGCAGCCTGGGGTGGGGGATGGGGCAGAGTCGGCCCTGGGCCGGTGGGGGAGGCTGCGCCCTCCCAACCAGATCCCATATCCTGGTGGCCCTGGGGCAGGGCGCAGCCCTCAGGATGGAGCTGCGCCGCCGGAGTGGACCTGGGAAGATGGGCAGAAGGTAAATCCTTGGGGCTGGGGAGCGGAGCTCCAGGCTGACCTCCAAAATTTGGGTTTGCTGAACCGAGTGGGCGGAAGACCTGGGAGAAGACAGAGGTGGGGCTGAGCGTGCCAGCGGAGATGGGTTCCGATTGTCATTCCTTGTCCTTTCGGCTCCCCCCCCCCCTTTTTTTTGTACTGGGAATCAAACTCAGGACCCTGTGCTTGCCAGGCAGGCACTGCGCCACTGAGCCATCTCCCCCACTCTGTGTGTGTTTCTGTCGTCGTTTCTACATTGATTCTTCGTGGCCTTCAAACGTTTTCCCTCTCCCTAGTACTTTGCTTCTTGGACTCGGAGGGGTGAAGGGGGATCACACTCACTTTTCTGAGGTCTGTTACTGCGGCGTCGATTGCTTAATCCCTTCCTAGGGCGTAGGAAGGGACCGTGGCCCTGCACAAGGCGAGCCCCCCCAGCTCCGGCCACTTATAAGGTGGCTATGCTTCTGCTGGGCCCGGGATACAGCTCAGCAGCACAAGCACCTGCCTGGCAAGTGCAAGGTCCTGAGTTCAACTTGTGGTACCAAAACCTACAACCACACACCAGACAAGGTGCTCTTGCTGTTGCTGTTATGTTCTGAAGAAGAAATGGAGTAAACAACCATTCCTGAGGGGGTCGGAACTAACTTGGCAGGAGACCTCGGCGTTGTTTGGGAATGCCAAAGAAGGTGGGGGTCGTTAGAGTGCAGGATGTAGGTCTGACCTATAAGGCCTTTCGTCTAAAGGCATGCTGATAGGCTGCGCAAGGTGTAGGATCCAGGCTGGGGTGATTGGTGACCTCCTGGAGGGCTTGTTTAGAAACTTTCTGGTAAAATGAAGAGGTCATTCGTTGCTGCCTTAGGCACTGTGCCTGTCTCTGTCCCGGGCAAGTCTGGTTTTGGGGATATACAGAGCCTTTTCCTCTGACCACAGATGAAAAGTAAGTCACAAAGATGCTTATATTCCATAGAGCCCTAAAAAGGAAATCACAGGGTGATTTCTCAGGGAATTGGTGTCAGATGAGAGGTCCGAAGATGCCTAGAGGTGTCATGAGATCTGAGTCTTGAGACCCTGGCCCCCATGGGAGCGAAGATCTTCCTGGTGTGTGAGGCGGGACTGAGCCTGCCAGGCCGGAAGAACTGAGGCGGGGCTGCACTGGCAGAACCAGGCTGCCATCCTTTGAGAGGGGGTTAGCAGAATCCGGACTGACCCAGAGAGTGCTCTCTGGGTCAAACTCCCAGCGCAGGTTGTCCTCCTAAAGTGGGATCTGCAAGTGTCTTTATAAGTGGGGCTGGTTTCTGGGTCGTGGCCACCTCTATGCAGGAGCCGGGTTGTGGCCACCCTCCTCCCATCAGAGCACAGGAGCATCCACAGACTGTAGTCAGTTGATGCATCAAACTTTATTCACGGACACCGAAGTTTTTTTTTTTTTTTTTTTTTTTTTTTTTTTTTTTTTTTTTTTTTTTTTGTCTTTTTGTCTTTTTGAGACAGGGTCTCGCTATGCAGTTGAGACTGGCCTTGAGCTCACTTTTGTAGCCCAGGCTGGTCTCGAACTAGCACCAGTCCTCCTGCCTCAGCCTCCCAAGTGCTGGGATTACAGGCGTGAGCCACCACACCCGGCTCACCAAAGTTTTTCTTTGGAGCAAGGTCTCACTATGCAGTCCAGCCTGGCCTTGAACTCACTTTGTAGCCCAGGCTGGCTTTGAACTCACCGTGGTCTAACTACATCAGTCTCCCAGATAGTTGGGATTATAGATGAGCCAGCTTAAAAATTCATCATTTAAAAAAGTGTGCAAAGCCGGGCGTGGTGGTGCACACCTGTAATCCCAGCACTTGGGAGGCTGAGGCAGGAGGACCGGTGCAAGTTCGAGACCAGCCTGGGCCACAAAAGTGAGCTCAAGGCCAGCCTGAACTGCATAGTGAGACCCTGTCTCAGAAAGACAAAAAAAAAAAAAAAAAAAAAGTGTGCAATCTTTTGGGCAACTCCCTACCCCATCTCAAAACTTTCATCTCCCTGAAAGGAGACCCTGTATCTCATTCTGTTTTTTCTCAGCCATATACTTTCATCTCTGTGGACTTATCTGAGTATGTTGCATAAGGAGTGTCATACAGTGTGTTTTTTTGGGTCTGATTCTTTTCCTTAGTGTAATATTCATAAGGTAACATGAATCTACTAACTTCCTTTTTTGTGGCCGATAGTGGTTCCTGTGTAGAGATACCACATTCTGTCATCCACCCCTCCCTCCCTCCCTCCCTCCCTCCCTGCTGCCCTCCATCTTTCTTCTTTTTTTTTTGGCAGGACCAGAGTTTGAACTCACAACCTTGCACTTGGCCAGGCAGGCACTTGTACCACAGAGCTATCTCCTCGGACCCCATTCCATCCATCCGTCCATGATATTTGGGTTTTTTTGCCTTTTGGTTTGTGGCTTCTGCTCAGAGGAACTTTCTGAGTCTGCAGGTGGCACCTACTTGGTACTAGGACCCCTTTGCTGCTGTGTGGGGCACAGCCCAGAGAGAGCAAGGGGGTTAGCAGGAGACCAGTGACACTGGGACCCTCAGCCTAGACTCTGGAGTATAGCCATGGGGACCTGGAGCAGAGTCCCCGGGTGAGACCTGGAGCAGAGTCCCCGAGGCCAGAGGTGGAGGACTGTGGCCCCTGCAAGCAGGGTACTGGCAGGTGCCGAGCGAGCAGATGGTGGAGCAACGTCCACTCTGAGGCAGAGCCCCCAGGCTTGTAGATGGGGTGCTGGGGCCAGAAGCTGCCAGGTGCAGGTGGCTCTGTGGCCCCAGAGGGGAGCCTTGCAGAAGGGCTGCAGTCTTCCGGGAGGTGGCTGTGCCTTGCTTACTTAGGGACAGGCTGCCCAGTAGCCGCTTGGGCTGGAGAGTCCCCTAACGGGAGTCTGCTCTGGGGTGGGTCTGTCAGCTAAGCGAGTAATCTTCCATGGTGCTCAGGAAGGGTTCTGGATACGAGGCAGCACCCGGCAGGAAGCAGGGTTGCCGGGCATTGGAGAAAGCTTTACCTGGGGAGTTACGCCTTCAGGGAACTGGTGGAGAATTGCTGAGGTTTCTTATTTATTTATTTATTTTCGTGGAACTGGGATTCAAACTCATGAACTTGCACTTGCCAATCAGGCATTTGTGCCAATATTGTTCCAATTGTCTGTTTTATTTATTTATTTATTTATTTTGTCTTTTTGAGACAGGGTCTCACTATGCAGTTCAGGCTGGCCTTGAGCTTACCTTTGTAGCCCAGGCTGGTCTTGAACTCACACCGATCCTCCTGCCTCAGCCTCCCGAGTGCTGGGATTACAGGCATGAGCCACCATGCCCCGCTTCTATTTATTTATTTTTTGTGGAACCAGGGATTGAACTCGGGTCCTTGTGTTTGCCAGGCAAGCGCTTATTCTACCGAGCTAGTTCCCCAGCCCCAATGCTTTTTTTTTTTCTATAACCAGGGTTTGGACTCACAACCTTGCACTTGCCAGGTAGGCTTGTGCCACGGAGCTATTTTTCCAGCCCCTCCCAATTGCCTGTTTTATAGCAGGATTTTTTTTTGGGGGGGGGGGCATTTACTGGGAGCTGAACTCAGAACCTTGCGTTTGCCAGGCAGGAGGTTGGGCCATTGAGCTGTCTTCCTGGGTCTAACAGCATGTGTTTTCTTTTTTTGTTGTTGTTGTTGTTTCAGAACCTTTGTTTATTCACTCATTTTTTTTTTTTTTTTTGTCTTTTTGAGACAGGGTCTCACTATGCAGTTGAGGCTGGTCCTGAGCTCACTTTTGTAGCCCAGGCTGGTCTCGAACTCGTACCAATCCTCCTGCCTCAGCCTCCCAAGTGCTGGGATTACAGGCGTGAGCCACCACGCCCGGCTTTATTCACTCATTTTTATGGCTGGCTCAGCTCACCCCGAGGGCAGGGCTCGAGCAGCATGTGGTGCCAGGGATCGAACCGCGGTCCCTGAAGCCGCCCAAGCTTTCCCAAGCAGGGGCTTTAGACCACTGAGCCATCCCACCGGGCCCCCAGCATGTGCTTTCTTTTTCTTGTTTTTTATTTTATTTTTTCTTGTTTCTGAACTTTTGTTTGTTTATTTATTTGTTTTTATGGCCAGATCAGCCTGCCCTGAGGGCAGGGCTGGCACAGCATGTGGTGCCGGGGATCGAACCTCGGTCCCTGCAGCCGCCTAAGCTTTCCTAAGCAGGTGCTTTAGACCACTGAACCATCCTGCCGGGCTGTGTTTTCTTTTTCTTTCCTTTTTTTTTTTTTTTTGTCTTTTTGAGACAGGGTCTTGCTATGCAGTTCAGGCTGGGCTTGGGCACACTTTTGTAGCCCAGGCTGGTCTCAAACTCCCATTGATCCTGCCTCTACCTCCCAAGTGCTGGGGTTACATGTGTGTGCCACCATGCCTGGGAGCCTGTGTT
>PVJA010054650.1:0-11510 GCA_004027025.1 Myocastor coypus
AAAAAAAAAAAAAAAAAAAAAAAAAAAAAAAAAAAAAAAAAAAAAAAAAAAAAAAAAAAGAACAAACAATAGAAAGACAGTATGAAAAAGAAAAGCCAATAGATATCTTATAACCATCAATGTAAGTGGTCTCAACTCACCAATTAAAACGGAGTCAGAAAGGTATAATCCAGTTAAATGAAAAGCAAGAATTTAAGGATTAAACAATGGAGAGAGAGCCTGGCGTGGTGGTGCACGCCTGTAATCCCAGCACTCGGGAGGCTGAGGCAGGAGGATCGGTGAGAGTTCGAGACCAGTCTGGACTACAAAACTGAGCTCAAGGCCAGCCTGAACTGTACAGCGAGTCCCTGTCTCAAAAAGACAAAAAAAAAAAAAAAAAAAAAAAAACAATGGAGAGAGAGCAAGGAGAAAGGTTAGGAAATGTGACAGGGGCAAAACCATGCATTTATGTACACAAGATGGTTAAGAGAAAGGTCCTAGAATCTCCAACAGGTTTTGAAACTAGCAGTTAATTGGTAGAGCTCTCACCCTGACTAACTCTATATGCTATTATCTGTGAACTAAGCAACTGCACTGAAGATAGCAAGATGTAATGCTATTACCATGCTAGGGATGTCTATCATTCTGGTCTCCTGAAAGTGTACTGCTTCTGATGTCATATCAATTATTGCTATAGTCTCTCTCAAGTAAATCTTTGGTTTTTTTAAAGGTAATAAAAAGAGAATAAGAGAAAAGAACAAAAAATAGAATACATTTGCACATATATCCTTATAACGTTATAAATTAAAGAAACACCTGAAAATAATAAAATAAAATCATATAAAAGGAACTGGAAAGAAATCCACAGAAAGTGATGGTAGTTGTGTCTGAAGTGATGAGTTGTTTTCTTTCTACATTTATGTTTTTTTTCTCTCTTTAGAGTTGATTTTAGCTTTACAAATAAACTTGTTAATTTTTAAAATTGAAAAATAAATAAATAAATAAATAGAACAGAGTGCCAGAATGAATCAAATACCGAGATCCAACAGTATACTGCTTGAACAACACATTTAACACCAAAAGAAATTCATAGACTAGAGGTCAAAGGATGGAAAATAATACTGCATGCCAAAGGAACAGAGAAAAAAAGCTGCAGTACTTATTCAATTTGCTAACAATGCAAACATTAAGCCAAAGCTAATCAGAAGGGATAAAGAAGGTCACTATGTGTATATTAAGGGAAATCTCCAAGAAGAAAATATGGCAATCATAAATATTTACCCACCAAACACAGGTACACTCAAGTACATAAAACAAATTACAAACATCAAAAATCATAGTGAGGAATCTTGATAACCAACTCTCAGAAGCAGTAGATGAAATATCAACAAAGAAATGTTACAATTAAAACAATTCTGCAAATAAATAGACTTGGTGGATGTTTGCAGAGTGCTGCATCCCGAAACATCAGAATATATATTTCCCCTGCACATAGAATATTCTCCAAAACATACCAAGTGTTAATTGACAAAACAATTAAGTAAATGTACAGGAATTGAAATCTTCCCGGACATATTTTCTATTCACAACAAAAACAACCTGGAAATCAATGAACAGCAAAGAAAATGACAATAAGTACATTAATGCATGTAAAATAAATGATACCCTTCTGGACAACCAGTGGATCACAGAGGATATTAAACAATATATACAATAAGTGATAATGCCAATAGAATACATAGAAATGTATTGGATATAACAAAAGCAGTACTAAAAGGAAAATTGATAGCAATGTATTCACACACTATGTAAACAGAATGAGTTCAAATATATAACTTAATATTGACCTCAAATTTAAAGAAAAGGAAAGTTAAACCCAAAGTTAATATCAGAAAAGAATTTATAAAGAGGAGAAATTAATGCAATGGAGGTTAAGAAAACATTGTAAAGAATCAAAAATCTAGAAGTTGGTTCTTTGAAAAAATAAATAAAACTGATAAACATACAGCTTCATCGAAAAAGGTAAAAGAAAAAAAAATCAAGCAATTAGGAATGAAAAATTGAAAAAAAAATGCCACAGAAATCATGGACATCATTAATACCTACTTTGACAACCTATATTCTAATGAGGAGAAGACATAAGAAACAGAGATTCTTAGGCACAAATTGTCAAAGTTTAATCAAGAAGATACAAAAATTCAAATATCATCTGATATCTGATTAACCTAAAATGTAATTAAAAGTTTATCAATAAGGAAAAATCCAGTCCCTGATACATTTGCTGTTTAATTCTATAAGAAATTTAAAGAAGAACTGATACTAGTAATGCTGAAACTCTAAAGAAATTGAAAGGGAAGCAGTACTACCAAAAACATTCTTGGAACCAAGTATTACTTTAATCCAAAATCACAGAGCAAGACAAAACCACAGGCCTATCTCTCTAATAAACATAGATATGTAAATCTTTAAAAACATACTGATTAACAGAACATGCAAATCATCAAGAGAAGCATAGATTCTGACAATTGTGACTCAGCTTGGTTAAGCAGAGATGGTTCAAAATATACTAATCAGGGCCAGTCAGACAGCTCAGTGGACCAGAGTGCCTGCTAAGGTAGAACACAAAGGCTGGGGCTCAATCCCCAGAATTCCATTCTTGCCTCCCTCCCCAGGTTCATCAAGACTGCAATTGGGCATGGGGGTGAACACCTATAATCACAGCTCTTAGGAAGCAGATAACAGAAGGATGAGTATGAGTCAGGTCTACACACGGAGACCCAGTAGACCCTGTACTAAATACAAAAAAGAAAAAAAGAAAAAAAACAAACACACACACATACAAATCCACAAATGTAATATACTGTCTTAGTTACTTTTTACTTGTTGCTGGGACAAATACCTGACACTCAAATGAAGGAAGGAAAGGTTTATTAACTCACAGTTACTGGAGGTTTCAGTCCATATTCGGCTGGCCCAAGGCTGAGTGGAGTAGAACAGAGAGCATCCAGTTCATGGCGTTGGAACAGTAACAAAATGGTGACAGAGGCAGCCAACCAAACAGGGCAGCAGAGCAACAGCTACAGCTCTAGTGTGTCTCTCTGTCTCTCTTTACATTACATTCAGGCTCTCCACCTCAGCCTCTGCCTTAGGCTACACTCATAATCTTGGAAGTACTTAGACCCATAATCCCATCAGTACTAAAACCCATAATCCCAGGGATCATGGATCAAGTCTCAAACTCTAGTTCTCGCCCCCTGACTCATGAGGCTTTGGGGTTCAACTAGACATAAACCATAACATTCTGCACATGGGCCCCCAAAGTCTCATACATATCCCTTTTTATAAAAGACATTTTATTCCATCTGGAAGAGTTCCAATGTCCCAACAATTTCAGCATTGCTGAGAAGTTCAAATCCCAAGTTTTCTCTAAGATCCAAGGCAATCTCTCAACTGTGAGCTGCTGTACAATAGAAGAGTTAAACATATCCAACATTCAAAGGCAAGAGATAAACATTACAATTCCAAAATTTGCAAACAACAGGATAATACAAAACATTGAAACCAACACATGTCCAAAATCCAGCAGGGTAAACATTAAATCCCATAGTTTCAACTGGAACATCCAAAGCAGTCTGCACTGAGTTGTGAGCATTGTGCAACTCTGCTTCTAGGACACTCTTGGTGGTAATTTCCATGGCTTCTCTCTTAGGCCGGCTTTGCTCCCTCTTAGCATGATCCAAGTTCCTGACTTTTCCAAATTTCTGGGGTTTCCACTGAACAGGCTTCTCACACCCAGCTTTACACACTGCTGTCTCAGGGGCACACTGCCTGGTCTCCCAGGCCTTCTTCTGAAATCGAGATGGAAGCCTTCTTAACCACAGAATTCCCACATTCTGCATATGCCTATGTGGATAATGCCAAGGGTTGCTGCCAGCTTGAGCAGTTGCGGGGCTTCCTTCTCTCTTGGCTGAAGGGGTCAAGGGTCTAGATCACTCAGCACTTTGACCCAGTTTCCAAAAAACATACTCTTCATGTGGGCGCCATTTCGAACCTGGTTTGGCCACTGCCGCCATTCTGATACTTGGGTCTCCATGGCTTTCTTCTCAAGGCAAAACCTCTCTCCTTTGCAGTTCTGAAGCTGCAAAGGGTAGAGAGCTGCCACCTCTTGTGATGCCCTCAGGCCATCCTTTTGATTCTTTGGTTCCTTCCCAGCAATGGAGATCATTGTAGCTCCATCTTTGTAATTCATAGCTTACTGGTGCTTCCTTTTTGGCCAAACTCACATTTTAAATCATCCTTCTTGGCTCTTTGCTCTTGATTCTCAACATAAATCTGGCTAAAAGCAACCAATAACAACCATGCCACTGCCCCAGTAGTTTGCTGCTTTGAAATGTCTCTTGTAAGATTAATTAGTCCACCATGCTTAATCTCACTTTTAGGCAAAGGCTCTGGGCACAAGCAAAATTCTGAGACTTTCAGCCAATCCCTTGCACAAATCATCTGGAGTCTAATGACTAATGCAGTCCTTTTTTACCAGGAGAAACCTCCTCAGCCTGGTATTTACAGGCAGGCCTTTCAGGCTTCTGCTCTGAGCTGTGACCAGAATTTCCTAAGCTGAACTGCCGAAGCCATTCTAGTGCTTTGTTTTTAGCCAACATCTCTGAACTTTTCCTATCTCTTCCCGTAAGCCATTTCCAAAAGTTTATAATCCACATTGTCAAGTATAGTCACAGCAACGACCCCACTTCTCTGATACCAAATTCTGTCTTAGTTACTTTTTACTCGTTGCTGGGACAAATACCCGACACTCAAAATGAAGGAAAGAAAGGTTTATTTAGCTCACAATTTGTGGCGGTTTTAGTCCATATTTGGCTGGCCCAAGGCTGAGTGGATCAGGGCAAAAAGCATCCAGTTCATGGCAGCCAAACAGCAACAATCATGACAGAGGCAAACGACCAAACAAGGGAACAGAGAGCAACGGCTCTAGTCTGCCTCTCTGTCTCTCTTTAAATTACATCAGGCTCTCTGACTTAGCCTATCCAGCTCAGGCCACAACTATAATTTCCAGCAGTACTCAGACCATAACTTCATCAGTATTAAAAAAACATAATTCCAGGAATTCATGGATCAAGTCTCAAATTCTAGAAGTCCCCGCCCCATGACTCATGAGGCTTTGGGGGGACAAGCAGACATAAATCACAACACGTACCATGTCTTACAAGTAGATTGTAAGTCATTGATACAATATAAATCATAAAACCAACATTAAAGTTAAAGACTATTAAGAAAGTTAAATAACAATTCATTAAAATAATTAATTAAAAAGTATTTGAAAAAATTAAAATTAAATTGTGAGTTCATATAGGAAGTCAAAATGTTGTGTATCAAGACAAATCTGTGAGCCATTAAGGCTACTCACATAGCATTTGAATAGATGAAGATATACAAAATTATCAACTAAGAGAAAGTTTTCATGATAGTAAAGAATTACTGAGCATAAAACAAATCATAAAGGCTGCAATAGCAAATATATGACCAGCACTTCTAACAGTTTGGGAATAGGATATCACACTATGTTCTAGTATACTGTATACATGGATAGTGTCCATGACTCTTACTGGTGGCATGCTGTCACTTGTGGTTCTGAGGTACTGCTATTTCCTTTATATCCTCCCTGTAGATCCTGACGGAATCATGAGCCACAGAGTGGAGGAGAAGTCCATGTGTAGAATATGCTGATGGAAATATTTTGTTTCTGTATCCAAAATAGTAATTGAAAGACTGCTGTTATATACTTCCTTTTTTGCTGAGCTAAATCACAAGATGGCAAAACCATTCAATGAAAGCAAAAATAGACTTTCAGACCTTGAAGACAACATTACAACTACTGAAAGGCAAGAAAAAAATCTCTTAAAGGCAACTAGGACTCAGGAAAAAGTAATTCAACATCTGCAAGATGGTTCAAAGATGAACGATGTGAGATTAATAGGCGTTAGTAAGGAAGGAGTCCGTACAAATGATAAAAAAGGACATGGATAGAATAGTAGAATACTTCCCAAATATGGGGAAACCGTTTGACATTCAGGTAACCTAAGTGTATAGAACTACAAATAACCTCAACTTATTTAAAACCACATCCAGACATATAATAGTGAAGACCCCAGAAATTCAGCGCAGAAACAATATACTAAAAGCTACTAGAGAAAAGAAACAGATCACATTTAAAGGAAAACCCATCAGAATAATGGCATATTTATCCAAACAACAAACAACCATCAACTCAAGAAGAATATGGAGCAATGTACTACAAATCTTGCAAGAAAGCAAGTTTCCAGCCATACAGATATGTCTTGCTAAACTGTCTTTCTTTCTTTTTTTTTTTTTTTTTTTTTTTTTTTTTTTTTTTTTTTTTTTTTTTTTTTTTTTTTTTTTTTTTTGTCTTTTTGAGACAGGGTCTCACTATGCGGTTCAGGCTGGCCTTGAGCTCACTTTTATAGCCCAGGCTTGTAAACTCTCTTTCAAGTTTAATGGAGAAGTGAAATAATTCCATGACCACGAACAACTAAAGTATTTCATGATAACAAAACCAACCCTACACAGTCTACTAAAAGATATTATAGAGAGGGATCAAAATGAGCACAATTCCATGAATGAGAACAGAAAGAACCCATCAAGTAAGACCTGATCATTTAATTCAGTTGGTCTTAAAAATATCTTCTTGTGCTGGGGATACACTTCAGTGGCACAGAACCCCCTTGTATGGGTGAGGACCTGAGTTTGATTCTCAGTACCAAAACAAAAATAGAGTAAAACAAAATAAAAATAAAATAAAGATTCTACCTCAACTATCTTTTCACTTGATTTCTTAACTTTTTGAAAGGAAACCCCACATCCTTTAAGGGTGTATTAAAATAGAAATAATTAACTAAACATTAGTCCAAACAAAATGAGCAGGCAGCCACAATGAAATCAGTTTATTGATTGTCATTTAGCTACTGTTTTACTCCCAGGCAGTGGAAAAGTGACAAACTGCAGGCCCTGAAATCATCAGCCTGAAAGATCTTGTCATTTAAATGGGAGGATTAGGCAAGGCTTGTATTGGCTGAAAATGACACTCCTCTCACATTTCCAACCCAGCTCCTCCACTGGCAGAAATGACCATCATCAGTATGAGAAAATGTTCAGGATCACAGGACGAGCTCTCCTTCATTTCTCTTCCTTTCCGATACAGCTCTCTGCTCTCCAAAATGAGATAGCTGAGTAGTTGCTGGATAGTTTCCTAATGATTAAAGATGTTCACCGGGCTAAACCATACGTTTTGTTGCTGGTATATTGAGGCTCTAATGAAAAGACAGATACCTCTCTACAGGAGAAACATGTTTAGGCAATGCCCTTTCTCCACAGTCTGATTAAATCAGGATGCTTAAAAGAGCTTTGCTTTTATGATACAAATAGATTGAGCACTACTGGCACTGAGTTTAAACACTGCAAGCAAAATATTAGTTCTGGGTCTGCGGTACATTCATAGCCCTGAGTGTCTCCAGCAAGCTTATCTGGAGGATTCTGTTTATGTGAAAGAAATTGCTATGATCAATCACTGTGCAGTCAGGGATCAAACCAAATGCTGAACTGAGAAATGTTTTCTCCTGGACCTGTTCAGCAAGAGACAGGAACGCTACAAGTGAGTTGTTATAAATATTCTGCAAAGAATCTACAATTTATGTTCTAGGTTTTTTTTTTTTTTTTTTTTTTTTTTTTTTTTTTTTTTTTTTTTTTTTTTTTTTTTTTTTTTTTTTTTTTTTTTTTTTTTTTTTTTTTTTTTTTTTTCACTTGTTGATAGGAACTTCGTGTTTCAGTATCAGCTTTTTTTCCCCTCTGGCTCATAATGTAAGTCTCCATAGAACAGAAGGCAATTTCAGTTACCCAATCTTGGCTACTATAGCATTTTTGAAACTTGTATTTTTCTTAAAATAAAAGAGATAATCTACAAAAATTCTCAATATGTGTTGCAGAAATGAATTCAATTTTTCTTCTTTAAACCCACATGAGGGGAGCCAAAATGATTATCCTTATTTCATAAATACATTGAGAAACTGGAAGAACACTATAGTAACAGAAACTTTTTCAAAGGAATAACAGAGGAGAAATGAAAAACAATTCTGAATCCTCAACTACAACCAAGTATGACAACAAACCATATTCCTATACATCATTTTAAAATTTATTTCCACGTGTGCTTTTATGATTTTATAGGACATAGCAGGCTTTTGAAATTGTAGGCATTGCTAACTCTGGGCCCTCTTTGTAGACCAGCAGTGCATCACGTTTTAGTGATCTTATTTTATTTATTTCCTTCCTTTTCTTTTTTTTCCCATTTTATTTATTTGGTACAGGGTCTCATTACGCAGCTCAGACTCATAGTGATCCTCCGGTTTTCAGCCTCTCCAACACTGACATTACATACATGCACTGTCATACCCAGACACACTCCCTGCGCAGTACACCCCCAGCGGCAAGACTGGGGATCAACCCCTGGTCCTGCACTTGCCAAAGCAGATGCTTAGTCCGTTGTGATACCTCACTACTTTGCTGGCCCTTCTCTGGTCAGATAATTTGAGACTAGAGGCATTGCTCATCCTCCTATTATCTTTTTTCGATGCCCTAATGATACATTTTGCTATTTGGTTCATCATCTGGTGCACTTGGACCCAAACCCAGACCTCTTCATTGTAAAAACTACTACTTGATTTCAGAGTGAAACTCTGAATGTGTCATTCTATTGTTTATTAATTTCACGTGTTAGCTTATATTTTTGTACAAAATAAATACGAAAAACTTTCATCTGAGTAGTTGATATTCTCTACAATCTGGCTGAAACAGATTTTCCCCGTGTCCTTCTCACTTTATCTGTTAGCTTAGTAGGTTTTATCCTGTCACTTTACTAATTTGTTTCTCAGATTTCAAAAAGCTCTTTCTTGTCCTTCATGTGATTGTTTTTTTTTAAGATTTCAGATGTAAATCTTTCCTCCAGGCTTATCTTAGCTGTACATATACCAAAGAACTATTGCTTATCTTGTTAAGGACAAAGTAGAAATTTCTAGTCTGCTGTATGCACTGGGACTGTCGCCTCCGACAACATTTATCACTATTTATCTCAATACCAAAGATTTATAAGAATATTTTCCTTGATTCAAATAGACTACCAATTCCTTGAAAAACTAGGTAAATATTTACCCACTTTACAAGTTACAGGTGCTCTTGTTAAGTAGTTGAGACAAGTGTTTTACTTTTTCAATTTGTTCAACTCATTGAAACTTGTTATTCATAAGTCTCATTCTCTAGAGGAATTCCTCTGTCTATTAAGAGATCAAAAACCTGGTTGATGATAATGGAAGTTAATGAGTTAATGTTGTATTCTCTCTCCGGGTTCTGACTTTACAAATAGGCTTTTCAGTGATACTGCATTAGAGCTTTGACAGCTTTTACAACACAGCAGCAATATTGTTTTCTCTTGCTCTAGTGACCCCTTTATAAAGTTCAGTTTAAAGGATTTTCTGTTGGCGCCTTGCTCATTAAATGGTACAACCTCTGTGCCCAGAAGGATTCAAACCCCAAGCTCTGCTGACCCAAATCTTTTCCCCTTTATGAGCAATTGGTAAAGGTCTTTTTTTAAAAAGTTAAGTTTATCTTGGCTAAACCCATCTTGGACTCCCTGTCCTAACAATTCAGAGAGATGATAGACAATAATTAGAGCATCTACAGAACTAGAACTCAGGCCCACAATCTGCAACAGCCACCCTAAACATCCACACACTTATCGTACCTAGCCCAGGCAATCAGTGGTTGTGTCTAGCAGCCCATCCGGGAAGCCACACAGTGATGCATTCAGCAATCAGCTCTGTATGGTCACACTTCACAACTGACAGCTTCCCAAACATAAGACCTTGCTTCCAATCTAGGGTTCAACCACAAGAAGTCAAACATTCACCCCAAATCAATCATGCAGAATTCCCTGGCTTTAGTTAAGCTGCCTATGTGTCAAAAACTTTTAATCAGGGCTTATCTGAATCCTCCATATTTACCTACTGTAAGTTTCCCACCCTTCTCCATGTTTTTCTGTCTGAGCCAAAATATCAGTGATGGTCACTGACACTTTCCTTGGGATTTGTTCTCAACAAACACCTTTGTTCTATTCTCCTTTGGGCTTACTACCACAACACACTAGTACTCCTCTTGGTTTTTAAGTATATTCCTTGAATCTTACCTGGAAAAGCAAATCTGATACTTTGCTACATGGGATCTGTACTGCACTATGTAAAGCACCCCCAGAATAGGGCCTGAAGTGAGAACTAGGCATATCTCAGGATTCCGTTGGCAGATTATCCTGTAAGCATCACTGTACTAACTCATGGTGCAATGTTGAGGATGGTGTGGGCTGAGGAAGAGGCTCAAATGGGTTGGCTGAAACAAATGGGGCTTTCTGTCCATGAAGTCTCATGGTGTCAGCGCAGTATCCTCAAATAACAAAGACAACCTACAATGCCTCCAAGGATTTGGGCTGGGGTGAGGAGCATTTGGGGTGTTTTAGGATTTACATATGGTCTATTTGGGTACCTTTTACTTTCTATTCAATCCAATCCAGTCCAGATCCAGAAAAGTGGATAATGCCTCTTAATTAGGAAATAGATACCATATAGAGTGGCTGGCATACAGAGACAGCAGATATATCTGGCCAGGAAACTGGCTAGCACCAGTTTCTATGGTAGTGCTACACTACTTTCATACTCTAAGTAATAACAAATTCTAAACTATTCCTGGTCTTAGCCTGACAATGAAAAAATGGCTGATCACTGTTCCAGGCTAAGGTTTTAAAATAGTTTCTTATAATTATCTAGTAGTTTAGTCATAATTGATTCCAACAAATGCACATCATTAATTTCAGGTACTATAATAATTGCAAAAGATATATAAAGGAAGCTAGGATTCAACTTGGTAATAAAATACTTACCTGGCAAATGCAAGGCCCTGTCTCAAGGAACATAGTAGTAAAAGGAAAAGAATCAAACGAACAAATGAAAAAATTAAGTGATTACCATGGGATTCAAAGAACTGAGAACATATTAAAAGATAATATGGAAATACTCTCAGCATGGTAACAAAAATAGAGTAAACATAAGCAAAGGTAAATTAAAGTAGACATACACTTTTTCAGATGAGTGCTCTTAGGTGTTTAGTTTCTAGCATTCTATTCTGTTTCAGTTTCTATACATACTGCTTTGTAAATATTGCCTTTTCTCTTTATGTATCCCTGACTGTGATGTTAAACAACTTGTATCAATATCCAAGCTAAGCAATTAGGTTTCCTAAATCCATGAGCAAATAAATAGATATGGGTGATGAAACTGACTCTGGTAGATCTAATCAGTCTTTCTCTTCTCCGTCTCTTTTTCTTTTCTTTTCTTTTCCCTTTTTCCCTTTGCTCTTCTCTTTTCTTCCTTCCCTTCTTTCCCATCTCTCATTTTCTTTCTTTC
>PVJA010054651.1:0-11488 GCA_004027025.1 Myocastor coypus
TTTTTGAGACAGGGTCTCGCTATGCAGTTGAGGCTGGTCCTGAGCTCACTTTTGTAGCCCAGGCTGGTCTCGAACTCGCACCGATCCTCCTGCCTCAGCCTCCCAAGTGCTGGGATTACAGGCGTGAGCCACCACGCCCAGCCTTAAATGTTGTTCTTGACAATAGCAGTGTTATCATGAGTTACAACTTTTCCACACTTTCTTGAGTCCTGTACAAGGTTGAATTTTAGTTGAATCATATCAATTCTTTGTATCACAGTTAATCCTTCTAAAAATGGGTATTGAAATACTTCACAAGAAGATTGTGACAGTCTTCATTAAGGAACTTAGCAAAAATGATGAGAACTTTAAATGAACAACAATCAATTATAATCTTTACTATTATGATATTTATATATTTACCCTATGAGAAGAAGAGAGTTAGGCCTCTAGATAATGAGCTTATTTTTCACTTTTATCTGTTTTTCATTTTTATTTTATTCTTTAAATTTTATTATAAAGACAAAAAAGAACAAAGACAAAAGCAAAGCAACAAAAAACAACACAAATGATACAGAATTTCAAAGCAAGGAAGAGAAATTAAGAATGGTTGTTATTCTACATATTGTTGTCCTCAGATAAATTTCTCAGATTACCAGATACGGGCATACAAGATTGACTAAACAATTAAGCAGTAACAACTCCAAGAGATAAATTTGAATTAGTGATAAAGTGAACTGAAACCAAGTCAGAGATGGAGATGGAGAGAGAAAAGAAGGAAGTGGAAGAAAGAACAAAATATTAGCTGTGGATGCAGGGAATGTGATGCATTCAATGCACAGTACATGAGAAAGAGAAAGAAAGGTCAATGAAAGTTAATGTTTCTTTTCTTATTTTCATCTTCCCTACATTATATACACTTGCAATACTTGACAAAATACCCCTATGCAATTCATTGTTTTAAAACAATTCCGCCTGTTTATCTTGCTGTATGAACCACATTATATCTCATCTTGTCAGAAGTACCAAGGCAGTTTCTCAAAGTCTTGGCTTCAGCAAGCTCATATTCACCAATTATATTTTATTTTTCTCCAATTACTATGCTCTGAAAAGTGGAAAATAAGGGGATTTAATTGTGTTTGGATTGAGATTATGGCTAGAAGAGGATAGAATGTATAGCAATGGCAGAATATTTCTGCCATTTCTTTCTCAAAAACTGCTTTTGATTTCCTTTTCTTCCTCTTCTTGTAGACTGGGAAAAAGTTAACACTTTGTTATGTTTTAAGTTCCCCATCTAGTTCATGTTTCCTATGTTCAGTAAGAATGTGTTGAAAATTGCTTTATGCCTGTGTTGTACGCAGCTCTGTTTTTACTGTATTAAATGAAATAAAGTGAGAATTCCTACTGGGTTTTATGCCCTTTGTTTTGCTTTGTTTTGTTTTTGTGAAAGCTGAACAAAAAGGGACAGTGCCAGAAACTGACATTTTCACTGTAGTTTTGGGGAAAGAATTTTGCAATGATGGACATGATTCTATTTTTATCAAACAAAACCACAAACACATCACTGCAAAAATGAATATAACCCCCAAATTTTCCAATTAACTTCCATCTCTATCAAGAAAACATGCATGCATATGTGTGTATGCACACACACACACACATGTAAGAAAAACAAAAGCAAAAGCCCCTTCCAGGTCCTTCCCATTCTCCTAAAACATGTTCAAGGACAATGGAAAAGCAACGCAGAAAGTAGGTAGCACATATGTACAAAATAAATAACACCTGAAGCAACTTGAGTTTTCAGCAGAACAACCAATGTCTGAAACTATTGACCTGTACCTTTTACAACTCACCATATTAATATGGCTTTCCTTTTTATACCTCATGGTTCAATTTTCTGTTTGATGGTTATGACCAAGGCAAAGCCAGACCTATATAACAAAAACTGTAACTTTTACATCTGACAAGCTCAGTCTGATCCTCTAAGGATTTGCCATGAAAGCATTGGACGATATATACAGCTATTTTCTCAATAGTTCAAGGAACAGAATGATTTGTACTAATAGTGCTTAGAAAAGATATCATGTGCATATATTTTATTCTGAACAACTACTATGAAGACAACAATATGCAATGTATGAATTGTTATAACTGTCCTACCAACCTGTTTTGAAACTTATTTCTTTCTCGTTGAAATTAATAAAATTAAAAAATAGGAAACAACACAAAAAAATAAAGCAACTTGGAAAATACAATACAACACAAATGGTAATAGAATTAACGTACAAAAGAAACACTGAAAAATGGAATAGATGGCCTCTATGTCAATTTGATAAAAGCCATCTATGACAATCCAATGACTGACATAATTCTAAACAAGGAAAAATTGAAGTCTTTTACTCTCAGATATGGTACAAGACAAGGATGTCCTCTGTCAACACTCCTATGCAATATAGTTCTGGAATAAGCTACAACCATTATAAAAGAGAGAGAAAAGGAATAAGAATAGGTGAAGAAGATGTAAGACTATCATCATTTGCAAATGACATAATACTCCACTTAGAAGACCCAAAAAACTGAACCGAGAAGCTACTAGAATTAATACGCAAATTCAGTAGCATAGCAGGATACAAAGTCAAAACTCAAAAGTCAGTAGCATTCCTCTACACAGATGACAAACACACTGAGAGAACAATTAGAGAACTAATATCTTTTACAATAGCTCCACGGAAAATGAAATACTTAGGAATTAATCTAAAAAAGAAGTGGGGCCTGGCGGGATGGCTCAGTGGTCTAAAGCACCTGCTTGGGAAAGCTTGGGCGGCTTCAGGGACCACAGTTCGATCCCCAGCGCCACAAGCTGTGCCAGCCCTGCCCTTGGGGCGGGCTGAGCAAGCCATAAAAATGAGTGAATAAACAAAGATTCTGAAACAAGAAAAAAATAAATAAATAAAATAAAAAATTATTTAAAAAATAAAATAAAAAAGAAGTAAAAGATCTTTTCAATGAAAACTATAGTACTCTGTTGTATGTTATGAGTCAGTGCCGAAAGAAACGATGAGAAGAACCAATGATAAGCTTCAGAGGTCTCACTGAGACTTATCTCTCTCAAAGTGAGCCCCAACCCTCAGAAGTATCTCACTTTCATTTAAGGCCAAGGAGCGTGCTTACATGCATAACCACTTTAGTAAAAAAAAAAAAAAAAAAAAGCTGCAGTCTCACCTCCACCATTTGCCTGATGCTAGGTTCACACAAATACTAACTTAAAAGTTTCCAAGCAGGGGACAAGACAACCATTAACATCCCAAGGCAGGGAGGAGACAACAAACAAAGAGCCTTCAGGGTAAGCTGTTACCTTCCTCCTTGAATTTCAGCATTATGAAATTCCCAAGTAACAGGCTACAGCTGTCACTGGGCTTTGTTTATTGCTAATTTCTTATCTCTACATATCACACATTTATTTTTTAAGCTGAAAAATAATTTTTGAAGCATTAGGGCAAGGACTGCAGACTTTTGATCCATAGCTTGTTGCTGGGCCTGTCCTTGTTGCCAAATTAAGCAGGATCCACAAATAGTACAGACACAAAATACACACATCTCTATTACATTTCTGCTAAACCATGAGGTAACATAAAAAGAATTAAGTTTTTCAGTGCCATTAGAGATGCGTCATAATAGATCGTGTTTGGTTCCATGAAATGGGAGTTATACAAAATGAAGAAGTACTCCAATCACATTTTAAACAAGGTTGACATTATAAGATTAAAAATCTGACCTCCCAACATAACAACAGCTTGTTCTAAATCACTTAACTTAGTCTTCAACTGTGAGTCTATGTGTTCTTGAGAAGTCCATAATTGTTTTAAGTCCTTGTGCCATTGCTGCACAAAATGAACGGTTTGTACACCTTGGCTCAATGCTACTCTGGCTGTAGCAGCTGTGGATGTGAAGGTTATCATGAGTTCAAGCTTTCCTTTTGTTCTCTTTAACACCTCCAGCAAATGTTAGAGCAGCATCATGGAAGGAGAGTCTTGCCATGGGCGATGTAGTTGTATTGGAAGTCATTCTGGTCCTTCTCCTGAGAAGATGTTTTCCTTAGAAAAATTAAGACCAATAGAAGAATATTAGACCTGTATATAAAGAACAATTGTGACATGTAATGGTATGGTTAGAAGAGTTTCTCATAAGGAGTTTCTTAGAGAAAGTGAACACATACCTGAGTAGAACAAGTTGTGTTCTTTTTAAATAATGAGGTATTTTCATCTCAATTTCTTTCTTTCTGACATCTGAGCAGAGCCATATGGACTCCAATCTACAATGCTTTTGCTGGAAGTATTAAATAAGTCCCAGGCTGCCTCTCTACAGATTTGCCAATGTACCCTAATCACTAAGATAAGCAACATTGGTATTCTGGCAGGATGGCAAATGTGGTGGTGAAAACATTCCATTAGTAGCTATACCTTTAAAGTCTTTTCCTTTGAGAAGAGAACGTCCACTTTTTTCTTCCCTTACCTTGATGTTATTTATTATTTACTAGATTTTTTGCATCAATGAACTCTTCCACTGAGTGGTGGATTTGGAATATAAGCTCAACAACTAAAATTACCTGTAATACTTACCAGAAACAACAATAAAGCTATCATAGTAATGCAGAAAGAAAAAGCTGATCTCTGAAGGATAACCACCAAATGATATAGGGGAACCTCCAAATGACATATTCTTCTGGCTCCCTTTGGGTGTTGATCAATCTCCAATGTCGGTCTTTAAGGAGGTCAGCATTTGTTTGACCTTTGTTGTTTAGGTCTGGCCCATAGGAGGAGCATCCATCCCTCCCTTAGTTGCTAGATATCTTCCGCTTTGTGTTATCTCTTTTGAGGGCCTAACCCTGTCTGACTACCTATAATATTTCTATCTAACTCAGCTGCTTGCAACATTCCCCCTCTGAAGGTGTAACCCAAACTGCCATGAGGGATTTATGGATGGTGCCCACTCTGTCTTCTTCAGGATGAAAGGGGTCATAGTTGGGAACCAGCAGTCAGAGATACTCTCCAGAGGTTCTACCTAAAGGCCCTCAATAGATACCAGTAATTTTTATCTTGGGTAGGTAGAATAGCTTGCACCGTTTTATTTAAGGAGTCTGACAGTGTGTTATAAGTCCCTTGGGTTTAGTTATAATCATCTCTAAATTTTGAGAACTCATGAAAACCAGAATACACTATTTTTCATATTTTTAGTTACACCTTGTGAGAGAACAGTGGCATCACCAAGGTAATTTTATTTGCATGTTTTATTCTAATTTTTCATGTATGATTACTGAAAGGAAAATCAGGGTTGGAGAAGAACAAAGAGACCTGTGCCAATGTCCAACAATAGGCTAGGATTTCCTTTGGTCATGATTTCTCAGGACTCATCCATGGAGATGATAGAGACTATGCAGCCAGAGGGAGCAAGCAAGCCCAGTGCCCTTCAGTCCTACTGAACCATCTGGGAAACTGAGTCTGAGCTCTATGGCCTACACCTCACAGTGCAGTCTCACTTCTAGTGGCTGCCTTGGCAATCAGGGGATGGCTTGTGGGCCTATTAAGACAGTCCCTCTTATGCTGGCCTGGCTTCCAACAGCAGTAGTGGGTGAACTTCATCGTCATTGAGCTCTTCTTGGAGCCGAAAGAATCAGATGTAGGATCTATATTGAGGTAGCAACAAAAGCAGCCACTTTTTATGTCTTGTTTTCCCTCCCTGATTTTCTCCCAGTTCCAATTATAGGAAATTTTTTTCTTAGTGTCCTATGAAGTATCAAGTGTTTTTTTTTTTTTTTTTTTTTTTTTTTTTTTTTTTTTTTTTTTTTTTTTTTTTTTTTTTTTACTTGTCCCCAGGGTTTGCTGGATTTTAGTAAGAAGCCTTCTGAATGACATCCTATTTAAAGTGAGTCTTTTCATCAATTGAAACTTTTGTATCAGAATGTTTGCAATTACTCATTTTCTAGGTTTTATTTGTCGAGCTAGTACTCAATTTATTTCTCCAGTATCTGTAATGACACAAGCAAAACCTCTTCCCCACCTCTCAATAACTCCTGGAACCCACTGATCAGTATTATTTAGAAAGAAAACAGACTTCTCACTTCCTTTGTCCAGTGATGGTCTGCAGCAGAAAATCCATCAGGTAGCTGATTTAAAAACTTTAATGTACATTAAGCTTTTTGTATTATTAACCTAGGTGTATTCATATGTATTCCCCTATTAGTCCCCCTTTTTTGTATAATGAGCAATTGTGTTAAACTTCTATTAGCTCATTTTATAATTGTCCATGGATATTCTAATTTTTTTTTTTTTGTCTTTTTGAGACAGGGTCTCGCTATGCAGTTCAGGCTGGCCTTGAGCTCACTTTGGTAGCCCAGGCTGGTCTCGAACTCGTACCAATCCTCCTGCCTCAGCCTCCCAAGTGCTGGGATTACAGGCGTGCGCCACCACGCCTGGGTGATATTCTACTATTGTAATCCCAGCACTTGGGAGGCTGAGGCAGGAGGATTGGTACGAGTTCGAGACCAGCCTGGGCTACAAAGGTGAGCTCAAGGCCAGCCTGAATTGCATAGCGAGACCTTGTCTCAAAAAGACAAAAATAAATAAATTAATTAATTAATTAATTAATCCCTGTAGAATATTAAAAGATAAAAGTTACATATTTTTACACAGAAATTTAGAAATCAGCACCTTATTTGACATTGTAGTAAGACAATCCTGATGACATATTGTGGCTGGTCTTGAGCTTGCATTGATCCTCCTGCCTCAGCCTCCCAAGTGCTGGGATTACAGGCGTGAGCCACCACGCCCTGTCAAAGTTATATTTTAAATGTTATTTTTAATTTAGGACAGTTTTAAGCACTTAACTAGGAATTAAAAGAATTTTAAGTAATCGTTTAAAATATCCTGAGGCAATGGCCTCACATCTTTGTAGTTGCTCTGCCTGGAGGCCATCCACATTTGCATTTGAAAGGTCATTAAAATGTTTTTCTTTTAATTAATTTTTATTTTTTAGTCCACCATTTCCTTTTAACCATTTTAAATTTTTAGCGAAAAATACACCTTTGCTAGTAAGGCTACTTCCCCCAATAATCAAATCAACAATATCTTTGGGTATGGGAACAAAACTATTAGTATGAATTTTACGTACTCCATAAGCAGGTTGCAAAAACTGATTTTCTATAGCTACAATATCGGTTTTCCTTGCAATAAAGCTTGAGTTTCTGTGCCTCTAGATCCAATAGCAGAGACAAGCTGCTTATGCTCTTATGAAGGGGTAGAGGGATCAGTTGGGGGAGGAGGCAGTGGTTGAAATTTAGCAAGCATTGAAGGTGGATTTGAAACATCCAGTCACTCCACCAATTTGGATATCAATTGTGTCAAATGTTCCATGTGATGGGATAACTCCAGGGTATTATTTCCCTTTTTTGCCAAGAGGCAAAATTCCCCTGATCATCGAAAAAGTGCTCAGAAACAAAAGACAGAGGCTGAAGAGCCAGAAATGTTTGCTTTACTTTCCTACTATCTGATTTAGATTCTGTAACCAACAAGGAAATATTAAGGGATGTGGTGCTTCCTTCATGTTCTATAGTGTTGTCATCAACTTAGCCCCTTGTAAGACTGCCTTCCTGAGTCTGAGGAATCAGCTGCAGACTCGATTCCTCAGAGTCAGACTGCAGGGGCTCCAAAGCCAAGGGGATACGGTTACATAAAGACCAGGATAGTTTCTTCTTGCTGGTGTGCTCGGTGCAGAGCTTTCATAACCTGCTTCCAAACTTTTAAGTTTAGAGCAGCCTTTCCCTTAGGCTGAAACCAATCATAGTGCCTTTTGTAAGGAAAAATACTTCTTTGAAACGCTTTGGCTTGAGTTTCACGCCTGCTCCTTTGAGTAATGTCTAAATAAGATGGGTATACTAATTTTCTACTGAAGCAGAATTTGCCATTACTCTGAGCTTTTGCCGGTGGTCTTGCCTACTCTGGGCATACTTTTCCACACAGTGAGGCCTCTCTTAACTCACTCCTGGTCATCTTCCGTGCCCCACATTGCATGACACTTGTTGTATGTTATGAGTAAGGGCTGAAATAAATGACAAGAATTCACAATGAATTTGGCTTCTGAGGTCTCACTGAGACTTACCTCTTTTGAAGTGAGACCCAACCTTCAGAAGTATCTTACTTTTATTTAGGGCAAAGGAAGGGGCTCACATGAATAATCTTTTTAGTAAAGAATGGCTACAAGCTGGGCATGCTAGTGCATGCCTATAATCCCAGCACTAGGGAGGCTGAGGCAGGAGGATCAGTGTGAGTTTGAGACTAGCCTGCGCTACAAAAGTGAGCTCAAGGCCAGCCTGAATGGCATAGTAGGACCCTGCTTCAAAAAGACAAAAGAAAGAAAGAAAGAAAGAAAGAAAGAAAGAAAGAAAGAAAGAAGGAAGGAAGGAAGGAAGGAAGGAAGGAAGGAAGGAAGGAAGGAAGAAAGAAAGAAAGAAAGAAAGAAAGAAAGAAAGAAAGAAAGAAAGAAAGAAAGAAAGAAAGAAAGAAA
The DNA here is from genome assembly GCA_004027025.1 of Myocastor coypus. NCBI lineage: Eukaryota > Metazoa > Chordata > Mammalia > Rodentia > Myocastoridae > Myocastor > Myocastor coypus. The sequence goes on from PVJA010054651.1 coordinate 8,539, forward strand.
GAAAGAAAGACAGGCTACCATCTCTGACCTCCACCATTTGCCTGATGCTAAATTCACACAAACACTAACTTAAAAGGTTCCAAGCAGGGGACGAGATAACCATTAACATCTCAAGCAAGGGAGGAGACAACAAAGACCCTTCAGGATAAGCTGTTATCTTCTTCCTTGAATCTCAGCTTTCTGAAATTCCTAAGTAACAGGCCTCAGCTGTCCCTGGGCTTTGTTTATTGCTCTTCCCCTCTCAAGATGCTAATTTCTTATCTCTATAATACTTGAAAAAAGAGATCCTAGATTTCAGAAAATGGAAAGATATTCCCTGCTCCTGTATAGAAACCACCAACATTGTTTCACAATGGCTGTACTCCCTCAATTTTTATACAGATTTAATGTAACCTTGGTGAAAATATGACTCAAAATAAGTCACAGACCTAGAAAAATCATTCCTAAAATTTATTTGTAACCAGAAAAGGCCTAGAATAGTAAAGGCAGTCCTGGGCAGCAAAGGCAGGAGGCATTATAGTTCCTGACCTAAAAGTATACTACAAAGCCACAGTGATAAAATTAGCATGGTATTGGCAAAAGAAATATAACTGAGGCTGAGTCGAATAAATTAAAAGGCACAAAAGCAAATACAAACACACTCAGCCGCCTTATCTTCAACAAAGTAGCCAAACATGTTTAAGTGAAGAGAGACTGCCTCTTTAACAAATGGTGCTGGAAAAACTGGATCTCTACATGCCAAGAACTAAAACTTGACCCGGTTCTAATGTTGTAGGCAGCTGAATTAGATAGAAAATATTATAGGCAGTTAGATAGGGCCAGGCCCTCAAGGACAACATGGAAGATAAGGTGACTTTACAACTAAAGACACACACTCCTCCGCTGCGGGCCAGATCTCAAGACAAGAGCAAACAGAAGCAACTACATACATCCTTAAGGGTGAGCATCAGAAATTGATAGGCTAAATAAATAACAATCATCTTGAAAGAGCCTGGAAAGAGCCACCAGCCTGAGCCCAACAGGGAGAGACTTTGCTCCGTCTTCTTGCCACCTTGGTACATGACTTGTTTTCCCATTGGATCCTGAAGTTAATCAATTTTACCTGAGCAATGGTGCTTGTAATCTCATTGGTTGAGCACAGTTTTGTTCCACCTCATACCCACCTAAGCGAGTTCCCATGTCTTCTCCTCTACAAAAGTCGCTGGAAGAGACAGCTTTCTGGGGCATACCTACTCTGGACCTCTACCTTGTCCCTCTCTCAGACAGGAGCTTTCTTGCTCTCAGTAAATATGTTCTGCTCATTACTTCCATTTGTTCCTAAAATTCATTCTTCTGTTTTAGAGAACACAACTCATCCCAGGTACTTTTCAGTTTGGGTATCAGTTTTCCCTGTATCATTTAAAGATTCCCTATTGGAGGTCATCCACTTCAGAGCATTTTTTTTTTTTTTTTTTTTCCGGCATCACTATCACCATATACTAAGCTCAACTCAAAATGGATTAATGGTCTAAATATTAAAACAGAAACAATAAATCTCCTGGAAGAGAAAGTAGGAGGAAATCTTGAAGGCATGGGGTAGGCAAACAGTCATGCACAAAAATCAAAATACTCATCTAACCCTTGAAAGAATGAACAACTGGGACCACCTCTTGCTGAGAAGTTTTTGCATGTCCAAAGATATTACCAACAGAGTGAAAAGACAACCCACAAATTTTGAAAAAAATTTAACTAATAAGTATTCAGACAAAGGTCTTCTATCTAAAATTTATAAAGAATTGAAAAATGTTAGGGTCCTAAAATTCAAAGATCCAAGCCAGAAATGGGCATCCCAGATGAACATACACTTCTCAGAGGAAGAAATACTACAAGCTTATAAATACATGAAGAATTGCTCCATATCACTAGCCACCTGTGAAATGTAAATTAAAGCAATACCTAGATACCATTTTGCCCCAGAAAGAATGGCTATCATAAAGAAATCAACCAACAATAAATATTGGAGACCCTGTGAGGAAAAGGAACAGTTCTCCACTGCTGGTGGGAATGCAGACTAGTACAACCTGGTACTCTGAGTTTTTAACACTCAGAGTAGCAATGTGTAAGACTAAAACCATGCTTGGAACGCCTGTCATTCTGGGCTTTTAGATGTGTACTGCTTCTACTGTCATTTCAATCACTGCTATACTCTCTCAAGTAAATGTTTGTTAAAAAAAAAAAAAAAAAAGGTAATTAAAGAGAAGATGAGACAAGGAGAATGTCATAGGATTGACCTGCTACAATTTTGTATATGCTTAGATTTCTAAATTTCTCTGTAAAAATGTGTGATTTAAAAAAAAAATCACATTCTATAAGGATTTGTTAGAATCCCAACGATTGATGGAAAATACCAGTTCCAAGTTAAGTCTAAGCCATTCAATATTCAGAAAAACAGTGATGTCAAACTCAACTACTTATGTTATAGAGTAAGGGTATCACTAAGCATCTCTTCTGGAGGGTTAACAATTTAAGTGTGCAGTCCAAAGATTAGAGAAAAAGAAGGGCTACAAAGATAGCCAATATTTTGGGCCTAGTCCTTCAAGGTGAGTGAAGACTCAGCACATAAGAGGGCCTGTACTGTGATGTCCTATAACTCAGTGGTGTCCCAAATTTTCTATTCAAGGAGATCTTGGGGGCCACAGAGGCAAGGAATCCATGATTTATAGCATGGCTAAGGCAAGTGACCTAAAAAGAAAACATTGTCTCAGGCTTTCTTTCTTTTTTTTTTTTTTTTTGTGTGTGTGTGTGTGTGTTTTTGAGACAGGGTCTCGCTATGCAGTTGAGGCTGGCCTTGAGCTCACTTTTGTAGCCCAGGCTGGTCTCGAACTCACACCAATCCTCCTGCCTCAGCCTCCCAGAGTGCTGGGATTACAGGCGTGAGCCACCATGCCCAGCTTCAGGCTTTCAAATAGAG
>PVJA010054652.1:0-11488 GCA_004027025.1 Myocastor coypus
CCCCTCCCCTGCTTGGAATGTTTTCAATTTCCCCAAAGCAGTTACGCAAATTCCTGTTCTTGAACACTGAATAAAAGGAAGATCCTCCTGAGGATCGAGGCTCACTTCGAGAGGGACAAGTCTCAGTGAGTCCTCTGAACTACCTTCATCAGGTCTTCTCGTCGTTTCTTTCGGCACCGACACCAGAATAACACAACACCATTGTTCTTAGCAGGCAAAGGAAGTGCTACAAACTTCAGGCCTGGCTTCGTGGCACTAACCTAACACTAAATAAAGAGGAATCCCCAGCTTATTTAGGATAAGGAATCAGAGGCTCAGAGCCAGGCAGCCCATAGGTTAGATAATAGAGGTAGCATTTAGTTGATATCTACTGAGGGACATGGAACATAAAGCTTCAGGGTGGGGACGGGGCTAGGGTAGTGCAGCATTTAAGCTTTGGGCCAGGGCAACCAAAATCAGAAAAGACTAGGGGAGACAGAATTCAGAGAAGACTCAGAAAAGGGTCAGTGTCATGGCAGCGGCAAATTCAAGCCCAGTAAACCCCCTGGTGTTGTTTGACATCAGCATGGGTGGCCAGGAAGTTGGCCGCATGAAGACTGAACTGTTTGCAGATGTCATGCCCAAGACAGCTCAAAATTTCATGCAGGTCTGTGCTGGAAAATTCAGAAAAGATGAGGTTCCAGTAGGATACAAAAGAAGCATGTTCTAAAGGGTCATAAAGGATTTCATTATTTGGAGTGGAGATTTTGTTAATAGAAATGGTACTGGAGTCACCAGTACTTACTGGGGCCCATTTGCAGATGAAAATTTCAGACTCAGACATTCAGCTGCAGGCCCACCATTGGCCATGGTACCAAAGGCTGTCAGTTCTTCATCACCTGTTTGAAGTGCCACTGGCTGGATGGGAAGCAGGCCATGTTTGGAAAAATCACTGATGGACTTGTAGTGATGGGAAAGATTGAGAGTGTTCCTACAGGCCACAACAATAAGTCCAAACTGCCTGAGGTTACCATAGTGTGGGGGATGGGGTCCAGACCAAGACTGAATCATGAATTTGAGCTTCCCTTGTGGTCCTGGGCTTTCCTGAGTCAGGTAAGCTGGCCTGGCCTCTGTGTTTGCATTCCTGCCTGCTGCAGCAATAGCAGACTCAGACCCAAGAGTGTACATTTAAGTTTTCAACTGTAAACAGAGATTTTTGAATGTGCAAGAAGAAGAAGAAGAAGGCTTAGAAGGAGAAGAAGAAGAAGAAGAAGAAGAAGAAGAAGAAGAAGAAGAAGAAGAAGAAGAAGAAGAAGAAGAAGAAGAAGAAAAAGAAGAAGAAGAAAGATTGGCCTTGGTCTTCTTTAGAGAATTCATCTAGGGCTCTTCAGTCAGTCCTGCATTAGCAAGACTGAGCAGAAGGCCAAAGGCCACCAAACCTGGGGTCCAGTTCTAACTTGGCCCCTTACCTCCCTCATCAGGCACGGTCTTCTGGGCCTCATGGCAACATGAGGTAACAGATCCTGACTTAGCAGGCTTTGCAAGAGCTAAGGGGGACTATGCTCAGACAACCATGGTAACCAGGGACTAAACCTGGCTGCTATGAATCCGCCTGCATCTACTCTGTCTTGGTGAGCACTGAGGACCTCTCTGCTGAGTAACAGCAGAAGGGAAACTGGGTGCAATGCCAAAGCCACCTCAAGAATGCCACAGCAAGAGGGCCAACGGGGCTGAGCCTCACCATCCCAATCCGAGCGATCTCCTCATGAAAGCTCGCCAGAGCATGTTCGTAGCTCCTCTTCTTGCGGTTTTCTTGCCTTTCAAGGATGATGGTGCTCGTTCTCTCTGGCACTGTGGAGCAACAACAGGTGGTGAGACTTTGAGAAGAGGGTAGTGTTCCCAAGACAGGCAGAGTCCAGGCTGGAGGCAGGGAGCAGCTGCATGCCAGGTGTGAACTCAGGTTGACTGCACAGCCAGGCCAGCAGAGCGAAAGCTTGAGGAAGAAAGGATAGGTGATGCCTGAGTGCTGCAGGGAAGATCTCCAGCACACTGTTAAATACCGAAGAGCTCAGGGCTATAACTAACTCAGTGGTACCTCACTTGCCTGCCATGCACAAGGCCCTGGGTTTGAGTCCCACGATTCCAGAAATAATAAACGATACAGAAATACTGGGAGTTTCCAAATGCCATCTGTGAAATTATAAAATTTATGTCTTTTTAAAAAGTTTTAAAGCTACCAATACATATTCAGGTGTTTTCCAAATTACAACAGCATCAGGCCTTGATAAGTCCATTGTAAATCAGAAATATTATAAGTTGAAACTCTTACCTTAGCCTACAGCAATACAAAATCATCTAACATAAAGCCTATTTTGTGCTAAAGTGTTTGCTAACATGCAAATTACTGAAAACTGTACAGAAAAATAGAGAAATCAGAATGTGGTCTGGGTATACTTTGGCACCGCTGTGAAGCTGAAATATTGTAAGTTGAACCATCAGAAATCAGAAACCCCTTGTAGAAATAACCAACACCCACAGAGTGGGTGTTGCCTCTATTTAGAGGTGTTATTCTACTCTGTTACTGCTCAGGATGAGGCCAGGAGGTTAGGACTATCACTTGCCTCAAGTTACAAGTGAAAAAACTCAGGCACTGGAGTTAGAGAGCAAAGTCTGTGGCTGAGCAGGGACTTGACCCTGGACACCTGGCCCAGCGGCCTGCATTCCCACCCACCCATGTTCTGCCACATCCTGCATCCATCAGGGAAACGATGCCATGTGGGTTGGTGGGGTTAGGGGCTCTCTTGAGAGAAGGGACGATGCTACGGAACAGTAGCCTTACTTTCTGCTTTATTTTCTCTCCCTTAATTTTTTTATAATATGCATGGATTAAATATTTTTAACTTTTTAAATCCTAAAGACAGAGTTCATAGTGAGATAAAGTTAAACTAAGACAATGTCATAGGAAGAAAGAAAGCGTGGATTGAGAAATGACACTGTGAAATCAAGGAAAGCTATCAACACCCTTTTGCCAGATGCTTTTCCTAGGACATACCACAGTACAGCTCACTGCCCAGTGCCTGTCCTGTTCCCTGCCCAGGGAGAACCCTCAGGGAGATGCCAAGGGAAGAACAGCTTCTGAGGGGCTGAACAGAACAGCCCAGTCTGAGCTTCAGAGCCTTCACTATAGGAACTCAGGAGCACCCGGCCAGGGCTCTCTCTCTCTCTACCCAGCACAGCCCTGTGCTCCAGGCTGGACCGAAGCTCACCAATAGTGTCCATGAGGCCCCGCACTTCTCGGGCAGCAATCTGGTTCTCACTCTCCTGTGCCTTTTGTCTTTTGGCTTTTTCCTTTTCCCTGAAGTACAAGCAGAGGAGAAGTGTAAGCCCTGGCCCTTGACAACCCGGAGGTCAGCCCTGAAGTACCGGAGAGCCTTGAGGGGGACAGCCGACAGTGGCAATAGCTCTGGCCCAGCCTGACTCCAGAGATCTGCACAACAGTGCCCAGTTTCCCAAAAAACACTGTCTGAGCATCCTTTCCCAGAAGATGCTGCAGGCTGGAAATAGAAGGTTAGGGCCATATCCCTGGGTAGGTAAACCAGGGTGGCATGGGCCTGAACCATGTCCGCATGGGGGCCTGAGGATCAGCAAGGTTGTGAGCAGCCCAATAAAGCTCCTAGCAGTGTCCTCATTTGTCCCTTCAGTAACCCTATTTTGAAGGAGGGGACATAGAGGAGCCACTGTCCAAAGCAAAGCCAAGATTCCAAGACCCAAGACTCTATGGCCTATGGAGCTTGTGTCTGAGAGAAAGCTGGGATCTCGGGACAAATGTCTCAATAGGGAGGACCAAGGGGGTGGATGTGACATTAGCTTTTGGAATAAAATCCTCGATAGCATCATGTGCAGGCAAGCACCACAGAAATCCTGAGTTTTGTGTGACCATTGCATTCTTCAAGGGTCCCGTATGTCCTGCACTTTCCAGGCATTCCCTTGAGTTCTAACTGCAGACCTGGAAGACTCCAGGCTGGACTGAAGAGGAGTATTTCAGGCCTTGTTAGTCCTATTGCACTGGCCCATTGGAGCCCCCTAGAGCCTCCAGGACAATGCTACTGTCACCTCTGGCTTCTCAGCCACCTGTCCCTGGGATTAGGGGACTTGGCTAGTGTTAGTGCTGATCTACCTCTTACCTTTGGCTGGTCTCCCAGGAGCCCTGCCTATGTATATGGGTAGAGAACTGGCATTCACTGGCCAAATTTGAGGTTTGAGGAAGGTAAACATCTGACCACTGTCATTCAACCTAGTCTGGTTTCCACTAGCTCTGCAGATAACTAGAGGGTGCGGTTCTAACGGCTGGAGTGTCAACTCACAAAAGAAGCAGAGAAAGAAAAACAGGCACAGCCAGTGAGGTGTGTACGGAAGGAAGCCAGGGGCTTGGAGGCTCGGATGAGGGGATGGCAGCCCAAGTCTACCCAGGAGGAGAGCTGACATTAGTTCCGAGGTGACCTCTGCAAGAGAGGCTGGAGTGGGGAGGAATTTGACAGCCCCAGATGAGGAGCACTGGGTCAGACACAAGTTCTTCCAGAACACTTAGGGTGGGGAATGGCTGAGGGTGGAGACCAGTCATTTACACGGGGCTGGAGCAAGGCTGGTCTTAAGAACAAACAGTGCCCATGGTGAGCCATGTGAACAAGCTGCTCCAGCCCCAAGTATGCGAGTGGCCCCAAAGCTGCCATGCAAACAGGAGGCTAGGCAGAGGGGTGTCACACGACGACAACCTGCTCAATACATAAATAAACGTGCTGGGGTGGGTGAGCTGTCCCTTCTCTCCCATCCAGAGAGAGAGCTACACTTGACCTCAGCTGTCCGTATTCTGACCCTTATCTTTATTTCTCCATCGTCCTACTATCCTTTTCCCCTTGAGCGAAAGTGCTGCTCTGGGCACAATGAACTGACCTCAAGGTAGACGATGACAATGACAGGGCAGCGTCAGGAGGCAGGGAGCAGTTGATGTTTGAGGACTCCCTGCCAGGGGAGAGGGAGAAGACTGGAGGTGATGCAGAGGACCTAAGACTGCACCTGACTCTTTCCCAGGCCCTGGAAGGCCTTTAGGGTTGCCCAGGTGGGTAGGCAGGCCTGCTTGTGGTCTCCCTCCTGTGTAAGGGGTCTCCAGGGTGGAGACTTGTAGGGAAAGAGGACCTTGGGGAGAGGAACAGGCTGGAAGAACTGCTTTGAGCTTCCAGGCTGGCTACCTAGAGGTCTGTGTGAGCCAGGGCTGCCACATCTGGACTTTGTCCATCTACTCTGGTTTAGGTGTGAGGCTGAGGACTCTCCTGGGCAGGGAGAAGGATGGGGACTGATGAAGGTCTGTTGATGAGCCAACCACAGGGCCGAGGCTTGGTTGGGAAGAAAGCAAAGGAAGGAGAGGCTGTGGACAGAGAAGGGAGGGAGACACCTTTCGTGAACAGGGAACAGGCCACCCCAGAGAGATTCTGGATGCGAAGTGAATGATCCTAGGCATTTTGGCGGGTTACAAACATATCACTGTTTCTGCCCAGGCCATAGGGAGCTGTGCTCTGATTCTGTCTAGGACAGGGCTGGGCTTGTCTGTCTGTCCCAGGAAACTAGCACGGCAAAGTCCAGAACCTTCCACGATAATGGCCACGGGCATCAAGAGCTCCTGATTGATGCTACATCCAGAACTTAGGGAAGTTACATGACCCTAGGCTGAACCTTGGGGAAAAAGAGGCCCTCAGGAAATACCACGAGGACATATCAAGAGGCCCCAGATGAGAGTAGGCTAGCTGGAGCGGGCCTGGTAACTTGTGGGAGCTGGACTCAGTCAGGCTGCCCCATCTCCCTTCTGAAAGGCATGCTGGATCTAGGATAGGCCCCCGCTGCCCGTGCATCTATGCCCTCTTCAGGGCATTGGGCTGGAGGCAAGAGCTGGGAAAGGCTTGCCTCTGCTTGGCCGCAGTGGGGCAGGGGATGTGCCCATCTCTGGGTAAAGGCACTGAGGGTCAGAAGCCTCAGAGGAGGCTGCCCTGGGAAAACAAAGCCAGGCCAGAGAGCTGGACCTAGTATTGGATCTGTCCTTGACCCACTCACAGAGAGTGAGAAGGACAGCACAGGCAGGTAAAGGAGATCTGACTTCTCGTCTCCTAGCCCCTGGCCAGCCAAGGAGTCTGGAGTCTGTACTGAGACTGAGTGTCAGGAGACTAAGGAAACTGTGGTTCTCACTGTATTCTCCCAAAAAGTTGGGAAAGAGGTGCTAGCCTCTTTTCTTCTGTTGTCCTTTTTTCTCTGAGGCATCAGTAAATAGAAATGGAATACGCAGGAATCTCTAGTTTACTTCTGAATTCAGATGTTGCCTGATCTTGCTGCCCCAGTGCCAGCCCTTCCCATCTCAGAGGAGGGAACAGCTGCTGTACACCGCGCGCTCAGGCCAGAGACGAAGGGCTCCCAGAGAACCACTCTAGCCATCCAGTTTGCCACAAGGCTGCCTGCACCACCCACACTGCAAGCATGACCATAGTGGCCTCTCTGGACTCCCTGCCCCTTCTTGAGGCCCCATTCTTACACTCTACAGAATGGCCCAAGGGACTTTAGCTGTGCAAATCAGCGGCTCACTTGGATAAATTCCCAAACACTGACTAGGTCTGCAAAGTGTGTCCTGGCTTCCTTCCTGCCCTCTTTCTCCAAGCCCACTGTTAGCCCTCTGGGGCGGCCAAGCCCATCCTCAAGGCCTCGCCTCATTCTTCCCTTCCTCATCCTCTGGTCTGAGCTAAGGCGCTTTCTCAGAGAGCTTTCTGGACTCTGAGCCAATGCTTTCTCACTCTGAAGGGGGAGTGCTTACTTATTACCGCTACACCCGACCAGTATCTTTATAGAGGCCTTGAGTCCCGTGAAGTCAGGATCCTCCTACCCAGAGCCTGCTCCTAGGCACCAACTCGGTAATTACCTGGGGATCTTTTGAAGTAGGTGTGACTACTTCCCTTTGCACGGGACATACTTGAGACTTCATTCCTATCGGCACCCTAGGTTTTTGAAGATACTGGGGTTCCTACCGTGTGCAGGGTGGGGCCTGAAGCCAGGACTGACCTTAACAGAACAGCATTTTCTGTCACACAGTCTTTGGGGAGGCCCTGCATCCGCTTCTGCTGCTGAGGGGTCATCGTCCCCGCTCCGGGAATCTCCATCTTCTTCATCACAGGTGTCCTGCCACTCTTTGGGGTCACAGGATGCTCCACAGTGCGAATCCGAGTGGCTGCCAAGGACTGCACCAACTGCACCTGAATTCACGGAAGAATGGGATGCGGGTCATCAGAGCTACAGACTCCCCAGGATCCTCACGTGGACGGTGCCGCTTACAAGAACACTCAGGGCACAGCCACCGACAAGGCACCTTTCAGGGACACCTCCAACCCCACCCCTCACCTGGAGGACTCTCTTGCTCCCTTAACCTTTATGCAGCTACTGTAAGAAAGGCATGTTTTAAGAAATTAAAAAGGATTAAGAAGCTCTTCTCAGTCTTTTAATAGGGCTCAAATTAGGAGTAAGACTCCCATTTGAAGAGGCAGTAAAAATCTTCAAAGGAGCCGGGCGTGGTGGCTCACACCTGTAATCCCAGCACTCGGAAGGCTGAGGCAGGAGGATTGGTGTGAGTTCGAGACCAGCCTGGGCTACAAAAGTGAGCTCAAGGCCAGCCTCAACTGCATAGCGAGACCCTGTCTCAAAAAGACAAAAATAAATAAATAAATAAATAAATAAAAATCTTCAAAGGAAGGTGTGCATGGCGGTAGGATTCTTAACAGGCCAGTTTGGTCTGTCAGAGGACAAGGTCATTTCAACACAGACTATAATCAAGGGGCAAGCAGCAAGCACCAGCACTCATGCAGCCTGTGAATAGCCACTGACAAGGCAGTGGGTCTCTTGGGAGAAAAAGCAGATTTCAAAACACGAATACAGAATGAAATCCAGTTTTAAGTAACAGCACAGACTTAATGCAGGAGAAAAAGACCCAAGGTGCTGGAAGGTTAATTCAGAACATTTCTGAGCACCGTAATTTGAGTTTCAATTTAAACAGAAAATTTCAATTTAAGTTTTCTAATTCCCTGTTAGAATACTGTAAAAGCTTGACTTATAATCAGAATTATTTTTAAGTCAAAGTATTTTCAAGGTCCTTATTTCGTTAGATTGCCAGGAAGCAATGCCTGTATAGGAAGGAAGGTTTGGAAGGAGCAGAGGGAAGCTGGTGGGTACAGGGCGAATGCCAACCAGAGAAGAGGGGTCATGGGCAGGCAGGTCCTACCTGGGCCTGGAAGATCTGGTGGTAGACTTTGCCGTTGGGAACCTGGGTAGCCTTCCCCACTGACGACATGCTGGCGCTGGCCTGGTTGGAAGCCCCTACAGGAAAGCAGTCCTTTGGGAAACGCATTGTGGTCCGGTCTCAATTCCCACCCTGGCTGGGAACCAGCTATCTGTCCAAGAGAGGCGGGGCTACCATGGGGCAAGTGGGACCTGGTGTGGCGGTGGTGCTGGAGTTTTAATTCTAAAGAAAACGCAGAAGGGAGGTCCCGAGGAAGCGCAGAGAAACAACAAACCTCAGGCTGGTCGCGAACAGCAATAGAAGGCTGCTGTCCCTGTCGCGCAGGGCGCAAATCCGACAGGGACTTTGGGGACACAAAATATGCTTTCCTCTGCCAAGTCCTTCTGGGTCAGGTCAACCCAAAATTATTAGATAGGATTAGAACCCGAGCCAATCTCAAGTTCAGGTCCCCACCCCACCCTCCAGGAGATACCAGGAAGGTGAAGGAAAGAACTGATTCCCGGCAGGCTCAGGAGGCGCCCTGCTGTTTGCGGAGAAGGCACAACTGGCTCCTCCTGCTCTCCTTTGCAGCCGCAGGGCGACCCCAAGTCAGGAAGATCCTGCATAGGCCCTGGCCCAGACCGGCCGCGCTCTCACCCGCAGAAAGCACAGCTGGCGTTAGCTGCGTTGGGTCTAGCCACATCCAAAGCGTACACTCATGGTCTCCTAGGCAACGCAGGGGGCGGGGACACGCTGGCCCCGCCTATGCTCCATTCCCAGGCCAAGGCTGAAGTACACAAACTGAATGAACAGCTGGGAGGGAAAGCAAGGAAAAAGAGACGATAAACGATGATGATGATGATGATGATAGATAGATAGATAGATAGATAGATAGATAGATAGATAGATAGATAGATGACATCTTAGATAATTGCACTGCTGATTTCTTTCTGTTGGCCTATTGAAAGAGAAGGTTAATGCTTTCTTTTCTCTTCTTAATTTGTTATAATTTTTGACCAATTTTGCATGCTTGTATCTGGTAACCCAAGCAACTAATTTGAAGACAATAATAAGCAATATAACAAGCTGTTGAATTCCTGTAATTATTGCTTAGTGAAATTCTGTACCGTTCCTTTCTTTTCTCTCTTCTTTTTTAGAAAAAAGAGGAGGAGGCGGAGGAGGGGGAGGGGGAGAAGAAATTGAATCAAATGCCTCCTTCAAGCCAGTTTCTTTCCTGTGCAAAGGAATACTCCAGGGAAGCCGAGGTGTGGGCACAGCATGTAAAATGTACTGAAAGTTAGATCTGAGCCACCAGGGTCAGGAAAACCCGTGGTATCTATGCTTGGATTTCTTTAAAAAAAAAAATCTGTGTAGGGAAAATAGCATGGGGTAGTTCTTACCTCTAAGAACAGAAGAAGCTCTAGACCCTCTTTCTCAATATAAAAGATTGATGGGCTCAGGGCCTGCCTGGCCAGAACTGAAGATGCTCTGGTTGACACAAATGATGGCCAAGAGTTTTTTATATCCTGTCTAGGCCCAGGGATATACAGCTCCTTCAAAGAAAATCATTTCTTGGGAGACAACCTAGGGAGGCATTCTAATGAATGATAATAAATACTGCTTATGCCAGCTTTCTAGAGGAAATGATGACTGTCTAGTCTAGCATTAGAAATTAAGAAGCAGCGGGCAGAAATCTCTTATTTTCATCCTGTGGCCTAGGAATTTAAGAAGGTGAAATGTTGCAATGAAGGTTGGATTCATTTCAATTGAAAAAAAAGAATGTAAGTGAGGGAAGAGTTGAAAATTACAACAAAGTAGAAAATGTTCAGGAATTTGCAGTTTCTGTTCTCTTTGCCACTGGGTTGTAGCTCCTAGCATACTTATAATTCAATGTATAGACTTCAGTGTATTATATATTATGTTTTTGTTCTGTATAAACAGAAGCAGCATTGTAGAAAATAACTCAATAGAGGAAAAAACTGTAACCCTACAACTAAGAATTTTCCTCCCTTCATTCTCAAGTTTCTAGGCCATTATGTTTTGTGTTTGCACCAAACGTGGCAATTGGTGCTTGGCTTTGAGATAGCATTTCCATTTCCCTTCTCACCAATAACGTGCTAGCTGGAACGACCAGCAAGCTAGCCATTGCTTTGCAAGTTTCCTTCCAGTATTCAGATGTGAGCCAAGAAGAGAGATGCAAGAGTCATGCTATGTGCCTCAAGGTTGCTTACACCTCTCAGTTCAGCTCTGATTTTGTTTCATGTTCACTCTTCACCTTGAAAATGTCTTTGTTTGTTTTTGTTTTTGTTTTCCAGTACTGGGGATCAAACTCAGGACCTTTCTCTTGCCAGGCAGTGAAAATGACTTTTGAGACTGGTTGGAGGTACAGAATTCCAGTTAGATAGGAGAGAAATATTCTAGTGCTCGGTATAGCACCATAGGATGATGGTAGTTAAGAACAGTTTGTTCTATATTTCAAAATAGCAAGGAGAGAGGATTTCAAATGTTCCCATTAGAAAGAAATGGTAACAACTTAAAGTGATAAACCCTGAATTGATTACTACACATTGCATACATAAATATCATGTCATGCCCCATACATGTGGATCAATTAAAATTAACAAAATAACAATTTTTGAAAGATTTTTGACTTGATACCTATCTTTTCTATCAATTACCCAGATCATTATTCATCTCGTTCATAGACTATAACGAGGAAGATCAAAGGACCAATATCAGAGGTAATGTTGCTTCAGAAGATTTAACCTGTCTAATAACAGAGAGGGGGCCATAATCAATCCATGTTACAGGTGAAAAATTTAAGGCCTGAATTAGTAACTTGGTCAAGATTCCTGGTATGGGAAATAGAGCCAAGGTATCAATCTAGGTCTTGTAATTCTAGCACTGTAGTGGTTGATACAATGTGTCAACTTGACTGAATGACTCAGCAGCCTGGTTCCCTGTTGATGGGAGCCCCACTCTGGGGTACAATTGGTTCTTCCCTGGACTATCACCCGGGCCTGCCTAGGATATGATTGGATTTCTCCCTAGAACGGGATCAAGGGCCCATCCTGGGGTATGATTGGTTCCACCCTAGGGCGCAATGAGTCCACGTCAGAATGACTGAGCACAAAAAGACTTTTTAAAGGGCTGAAGGAGGAGTCAACACTTCACTTCGTCGGAGAAGCTTCGGTCTTCGCATTCAGA
>PVJA010054653.1:0-11487 GCA_004027025.1 Myocastor coypus
TTTTTGCATGGAACAGTATTTGATTTTGCACAGATGCCACTTTTATTGAAAGAGAACCACAATGAGATAGCATCTTACTTGGGAAAAAATTACTACTGCGAAATGCTTAAACATAATTGGTCCCAATGATGATGTAGAGAAAAGAGAACACTAGTATACTGTCAGTGGGGATGTAAATTAATACAAGCACTGGAAAAGACAATCTTAAGTTTCATCAGAAAACTCCACATAGAATGGCCATATGTTTCAGCACAACCACTCCAGGGTGTACATCCAAAGGAAGTAAAATAAGCACAGCTATGCTCTTATGTTTATTATAGCATTATTGGCAATAGCCAAAGAACAGAAACCAACTATGTGTCCACCAACTGATGAATACTTGATCAAAAAAGTGGTATATATACAAAATTGGACACTGATCCAGCCAAAAAGGATTAAATCTTATGATTTGCAACAGCATTGATGTGACTAGTGATTGTTATGTTAAGTACTATAAGCCAAGAACAAAAAAAGCTATACAGTATAATCTCACTCATAGGTTGAGTATCTAAAAAGTTGTTCCGAAGCAAGGACAGCTATAGGCACATGCAATCCCATCAGTCTGAGAAGCTGATGCAGGAGGATTCCCAGGCTGCGCAACTTGGTTACACAGTGGGAACACATCTTGAAAATAAGTAAGAAAATGAGGAATGGGGATGCCCAAAAGTGTTGAATTAGACCCTAGTATGGCAAACAAAGAAGGTTTTGATCCTACAGCAGGTGAGAGTAGGATGCTGACTACAAGGTATTGGAAAGAAAAGCACGGAGGGATCAATAGGGAAAGGCTCATTAAAGGTTACTAAGAGTTACAGAAACGTAAAAAGTTCTGACATACTGTTGAATAATAGCACGATTGCAAATAGGAATTACACATTGCATTTTTTTGTTTGCAACCTCTTTAATACGCAACAGAAAAATTCTAAATGTTTTTGCTAGTGAAAAATAATGAGAAGGTTGTTATGTTTAGACGTTAGCTAATATATATGTATCAAACACGGCAAATCACTAATATGGACAATTTTTATTTTCATGTATCAGATAAACCAAAGTGTTTCTTTTAAAATGTAAATAGATGTAAATGATGAGAAATACTTTCCTTTCATCTATGAAGATAAATGATCTTAGGATATTTTCTATTTGGTTATGTAGTACAACAGATTATATTAAATGATTTTTATATTAAAAACATATTTTTGTTGTACACATACTACATATGCATATGTGTATATATATATATATATATATCACCTTATTTGTATATGTAAATTATAGAACTGAAAATATGCCTGTAATGAAATGTATATGGCATTATCTCACAAAACTATTATGACAGAAAAATTTAAATTTACTGAAAACATCAAAATCATAAACTCGAACACGTTTATGTGTTGAATGCCCTTGTGTTCACTATCTCACAAAAGAGATGATTTAGCACAAACATGTCACAGAGTTCTGTTGGTTTTGAAGCTAGAAGAAATGCATGTACGTATTTACGATTCAAACTTTGTTTCCATTTCCTTGTGGGATGAGGTACATGATGAATTAGGAAAATAAAGAAATATTCTTCTCAATGCATTTTTAAAATAAAGGCACTTACTATTACTCATTTAATAAGTACGCTTGCAGAAAGAAATGTACAGTTCCTAAATTTGGTTATTCCTTCAGTGTCATTTAAGACGCAGGTTCGACCCCTCCTTAGCAAGTTGGATTATCTGGCTGCCTTGGCCTTAAAATGACCATCATTAGTCCAGTCTGTATACAAAGTGAAAAACAGGCAGAAGCAGAAAAAGAGAGAATCTGTCTGTCTGCCTGCCTGCCTGCATGCCTGTCTGTCTTGTCTGTTTTTCTCCTCACTCCTCCTTTTCATTATTTTGGCCAAATGTCTGATCATGCATATTTCATTTTCTTGGGATATATACCCAATAGTGGGACAGTTGGATCATACGTAAATCTATTTGTAGTTCTCTGAGAAACATTTACACTGATATTCACAATCATTATACAAGTTTATATAACCTACCAAAAATATATAAAATTTGTCTTTTATTTATATGTTATTTTTTGGCTATTTTCACAGTGACCATTCTGAAGAGGGTAAGATGATATTTCGTTGGGTTTCTTTCTTTCTTTCTTTCTTTCTTTCTTTCTTTCTTTCTTTCTTTATTTATTTTGCAGGAGTAGGGTTTGAACTCACAACCTTGCACTTGCCAGTGAGGCACTAGTACCACAGAACTATTGCTCCAGCTCCTTTTTCATTGGCTTTCTTTTATATTTCTGGTGCTATTTTTCTACAAATCTGTTGCATATTTCTAAGACTTTTTTTCAGAAATTTCTATTCTCATGATTTGCCCATTTATATTAGGATTTTAGGTTTTCTGGTGTTGAGTTTTTGAAATACTTATATAATACAGATATTAATCCTTTGTTCAGTGAATAGTTTGAAAATAATTTCTCTTATTCTGTAGGTCTTTACTGTTTTCCTTGGTCTTTAGAAGCGTTATAATTTCATATAGTGTATTCCCTTCTGTCTGTTTTTATTTTACCTGTGCTTTTTGTGTCTTATCACAAATGATCATTACCTATGCTGCATATACTGATACAGCATTGACGATTAAACAGAGAAACTCTTATATGATAGGCAAACATTCTAGCACTGAATTACATTCCTGCCCCTTATAATAGGGATGTTATGTGATAGATATATATATATATATATATTTGAGGAATGGACAATTTCGTGTAAAATAAATTGAAATAATGCTAGGATTGTTTCATTTATGAAGACAGCAGTTGGAGGGAAAATGTGATGTGGCTGGACAATGTATAATCTAAGCAGCTTCTCTCTCTCTCTCTCTCTCTCTCTCTCTCCATATATATATATATATATATATATATATATATATATATATAATTTAACATCACAGGAATAGTCAGTAGGTACTATCACTTTACTTTCTCTTTGTTTAACCTATCATTGAACTCCGCAGGTGAACTCAAAGACATATTTGACTTCTCATTTTGTCAAACTAAATTAAATCTGTTCAAATGAAGGATGTTGAGTTGCTTTTGTGAGACAATGAAATCACAGAAATGTAGAGAACTTTCTGCTTCTAAAATTTTTTTTAGAATCTATTTATTTAAGCTGGGCGTGGTGGAGCATGCTTGTAATCCCAGCACTTGGGAGGCTGAGGCAGGAGGATTGTGGCGAGTTCGAGACTAGCCTGGGCTACAAAAGTGAGCTCAAGGTCAGGCTGAACTGCATAGCAAGACCCTGTCTCAAAAAGACAAAAGCAAAACAAAACAAAAAAGAATCTATTTATTTACTTGTTACAGAGTCTTGTTATCTCTGCCATGGAGATTTCAGGTCTGTGTCTCTGTGTCCTGTATCCATGGTCTGCACAACCCCCTTGAGGTTCTGCCCTAAGTTTGTGGTACTGGTAATTGAACCCGAGACCTTGCACTTGGTTAGGCAGGCATTACACAGCAGAGCTATTACTCCATCACCTCTAGAACTTTAATGTACGGGCATATGGAGGAGTTCTCTCCTTCTTTCTAGAAAGATACACCCCATTTCTGGATGGGCACGACCAATAAAGTCAAAGTGACTATAATGTCCAAACTTATATACATATTTAACATAATCCCAATCAACACTGAAACAGCAGTCCTTTTAAAATTAGAAAAAACATCCTTAAAATTCCTGTTGAACCAGAAGTCACCCAGAACGGAAAAACAAACCTGTAAAACAGCACAAGAGGCACTGCAATCCCAGACTTCAAGTTACATTACAAAACAACAGAGAACAAGTAACAGTGATCAGAATAGCATAGTACTGGCACAAAGGCAGACAGGTTGTTTGTTCAGTGGAACAGAACAGATAATGCAGAAACAACCATAGGCGCACTCAGCTATCTAATCTTCAACAAAATGAGCCAAAAACATACAGAGGAAAAAAGAAAGACTCATGAATAAAAAGGTGCTGGGTGCCTGAGGTTTAGGTGTCCGGGGCGGGATGTGATCCGGTGCTGACTCCAGGCCAACTGCTGCCCCGCTTTTCCGCCCTCCCATCTCCGCCATGGTTCCATCCTAGGGAGGAAGCCCTAGCGCCAAAAGCGGTTTCCCAGAGGATAGGTGGACCAGATGCTGCTAGGTTTCCTTGCCCTGGTCGTCCCTTTCCCCTTTCCCGTGTGCAGGGGGCTGACTTCCGCGCGCGCACTTCCCTGTCTGTGGGGCACAGTTGGTTGTGTGTGTGTTGGAGTCTGTGATGCCTGCGGCGGTGGCGTTTGGGCGGGTCGCGCCGCTTTTGAGTCGCGGACGTAGGCGTTCCTGGTCAGCAACGCCCAAGCTCAGCTGCGGGATCAGTGTGACCTTCCCTCTCTCTGTGCCGTCGCGTTACCCCCTTCCAGGGTGTGGGCTGTGTTGGGGTGGTGTCCGTGGGATCTAAGACCTCTTTGTCCAGTCTTCCCCTCTGCGATCCGCCTGGCTCGATCTGGAGCAGAGGCCTGCAGCGCAGGCTCCTCCATGTCCCCGGGGGCGCGCGCCTAGGCAGCACCCTGCTGGATGCTGCCGCGTTTTCTGCTGTTGCTGGGCGGGGGGGAAGGCCTGCAAAATAGCTCAGCAGTGTAAAGCATCTACTTAGGTAACCGCAGAGACCACAGTTCAATCCCTGGCACCACATGCTGCGCCAGCTCCACCCCCCAGGGCAGGCTGAGCGGGCCATAACATACATACATACATACATACATACATACATACATACATAGATACAGTTTAAAAATATTTGAATAAAAATAAAAAGGTGCTGTAAAAACTGGCAATCCACATGGAAAATATTAAACCTAGACCCATGTATCTCACATTATACTAGACAAAAATGAAAAATGAATCAAGTACCCAGATGATAGAACAGAATCGTTTAGTGGGCTGAAAGATAAAGTAAGGAAAACTATTCAAAACTTAGGCCTAGGCAATGACTTTCTCAACGGAACACCAGTGACACAAGAAAGAACACTAAGAATCAAGAAACATGTTCATATGAAATTCAAACGCTTCTACACAGCAAAGAAAATAACCAACAATGAAGACAAAAACAAGAGAATGAAGTGATAAATATGAAAGGGAAATTTTGTTAGCTATTTCTCAGACAGAGGACTCATCTCTAGGATAAATAAAGAACACAAAAATTAAGATCTCCCAAACTATCACAACATGGTCAACTGAAATGAATAAACACTGCTTAGATGAAGAAGTAAAAATGGCCGATAAATGCATGAAAACTGAAGTCAGGGAGATAGCTCAGTGGTATAAGTGCTTGTCTGGCAAGCACAAGTTCCTGAGCTCAAGCCCTCGTACTGATGTATACAGTTAAATATTATATAAACATAATTGTATAATATATTAATATATTATATATTATATGAATATATATTTATATATAAATAAATAATATATATGCTGTTCCTACTTTCTCATCGTTAGAGAAATGCAAATAAAAATAACACTGAGATTATGTCACACTACCCAAATAATGGCTATCATTAAGAAATCATAGAATGCTGGCAAAGTCTTTGGGGGAAAGGAACCCTTATACATTGTTGGTGGGAATGCAAACCAGTACCTCCACTGTGAAAATCACTATAGCGATTCCTGAGAAAAGCTAAAAGTAGAAACTCTCACACAGCTCCTTCCCTTCTAGTTATCCTTCTGGAAGAGTTACAGTCATTATACTGCAGTATTACATATATACCCATCTTCTAATAATAGGCAAATGTTGTATGTGATCTATATGTCCATTAACAGATGAATAGGTGTACAGAATATGATATTTATACATGTGAAGGGACTGGGGAGATAGCTCAGTAGCATAAGTCCTTGCATGACAAACACAAGGGCCTGAGTTCAGTCCCCTGTTTCAAAATGAATGAATGAATGAATGAATAAAATAACATACATGTGAAGTACTATTTGGTCCTAAAGCAGCATTTAACTTGATGCCATTTGCAGGAAAATGGTTGCACTTTGAGACAAGAATGTTACATGAAATATATGAGACATAGAAGCTGAACTACCACATTTTTCCTCTTATATGAGAAAGTTAAAATATAAATAAAGAAAAAAATTAAAAATAGATAGTAGGAAACAGACAGCTCTTTTGCAGCAGGAAAGGAGCCATGAGGTGGAAGGAAAGGAGAATGAGTGAAGGAGAAAGGGACGAACAAGGAACTAAGATGTGCTAACTACATGTACAAACTCCCTATAAGGAATGCAGTCACGGTGTCTTATAATTATATATTAGTGAAAATCAACAATTATAAACATAGACATCTATATCTCATTAGACATTGCCATCAAAGTTCCTGCCCTAGCTATGAGACTCAGCTAATCTCTACTGTGTTTTCCTCAAAATTTGAAAGGCTGTTATTCAAGTCCCACTAACATCACACGGGCTCTAGACAGGTTTTCTCATTTACTATTGGGAACAGTTCAGTGCGTATCTGTCTTCAAATGACAAAGCTCAGGCTTGTACAGCCTCAGTGACTTCACCAGATAAGGGGTAGCACTGGAAGAAGGGTCTATTTATCCCTCACCCTCTCTAAAGAACAACGAACGGCCTCAGTGTGACTCGAGAACTTGAGAAATGGTTGTGGCTACATGGTACTTCCTTGCTGTCACGGCTCCACAGGCTCTCACAACAACCCCTCTCAGTGATAAGAGCTGATAGAGAAGATGAAATCTCACCTTCTGTGCCAAGAGACCTGAATGTAGAGCCACATGATGAGGCTGCTGACCGAAGTGGTAAGTGTCAGTCCATAGAAACTGACGTTTCAACCTTAGGAAAGGTGAGCTTCAGAAAAGAAAAGTGATACATACTGAAATAGCTCAAACCAGTGACTTTTAACCGGAACAACTATTCAAACTACCTGTTATCATTGTCATTGTTCTGTTTGAGGTACTGATTTTAGATTCATCTAAAGCAAGGAGAAAGCTTTTGTCTTCTCATCAGCAGTTATTCCTGAAATCATTGGAAAGCATGCAAATTTTCTTTATTCTTCCTTGGATGTTAATAGTCTAATGTCCCTAGGGACTGTATTAAATGTTTCCTGAGATATTTTAAACTTCTTTATGAATTTCGGCATGAATAATTTAACTCAAATATCGAAATTTGCAAGCACATTCCAATAAAGTAAAACCACTGAGAATGGTGAAAAAGTGTATGGGGGGGCATCAATTGGTCCTATACATGAGGGCAGGACAAGGTCTCTATGCCTAAAGCAATCAAGCTAACTCAGTGTTGAGAAAAACATTCCATCTGGAAAATTTCAGGCATTATTCACTAGGCAGCCTTGTGTCTTGTGATACTAACCTTGCAAAGGTGTATATAAACACCCCAGTGCCGTTCTGTGGGTCCTTTGCCCTTTGAATCCAGCTCTTGTCTCTTTTCTATCTTTTCCTCATTCCTGCAACAGTTTCTCCCCAGGGTGCACTGAGAGACCTGCGAGTCTCTAGAAGAAGCACATTCCTACACAATACAGCCAGTAATAATTGTGAAAATACGTGAGTAAAAACATAGAACTCAAACTATATGTTAGTTCTTATCATTCGTAAAGCACATTTACAAACAAAGACACTAGGAAGCAATTAGAATAGTCAATTCATTTAAAACATATATAAATTATACACATGAAAATACACCAAAACACAATAGGTAAGAAGATACAAATGTGACAGAAGACTAAGTGGAAAAAGATTATAATACAAGGTGATTACTGTCATTCCACTTGAGGAAAACATAATGTGCGTGCACGTGAGTGTGTATGTTGGTATACCTCTGCACTTGCAGAGAAATCTCAGGTGAGGTTACACTACAAATGCCTGTGGCTTAGGGAGCACTGGTTGAGCCAGTGAGTGACGAAGATTAACTTCAGTTTATGAATAGGATTTTGTCTCCTGTTTGAAATTTTGCAATTGATAAAATAATATTTTATAAATATTTCAGCACTGAGAATATTTGTGAGAAGGTTAACAAAAAATCTGAATGTCTTCTTTATGTTGGAAAATAACTACCAATTTTATGGGAAAGCTAAGTACATTAAATTAATTTATTTGGTAATGTACCTATGTATTTGTGTGTGTATATGTCCACATGTGTATGTCTCTTCTAGTTCATTAAAAGCTTACTTATGTGTCTTTACTTTCACATTAGACAAGTGCTGCACTTCCATATTTAGGTTATGTAGTCCCCCAAAATGATAGGCATATGGTGATTTATCTAGTTTGAGATCAGTTCCAGAAAAGACTGTTACTGTTAAACCAAGCTTCCATTGTGCCCTACCATTCCAGCCTTCACAGAGTCCCCTGGTCAGTCAGATTCTCAGAACTACAACCCGAGCTTTTGCCACACAGATACACACACACACACACACACACACACACACACACACTTCTTTCATTTTTATTATTCTACTTTAAGGGAAAGAAGTATACTTTACAAAAGGTGAGAAATGTCTGAAAATAATTTGCTTGCTATAACATCATTCTGTCTAGGCAAATTATATGTATATTAGAGCAATTCTATTTGCTGTTAACCCCAAAATTACATTGTGCTCATCGAGTTATCTTTCTCTAATGATTGTAGGCTGAGAGGTCTCCATCCAAGATGCTGCAGATACTATCTGGATTATACCCAACGTCGCCATTATCTCACATAGACACCCCCACCTGCTATTTGCTGCCCTAAGCCTGGTAGTGATTGCCAAGGTGTGCTAGAGGTATCTTGCCCTCTCCTCAAATGGATGTTCTAGGCCTAGAGCATATACTGATAGTCTTTGTCATATGCAATTTGCATCTTTTTATGTAGTTACTACAGCGTCTACAGGGTTTCCTGATACAGATCGGACTTGTAGTGATACTCCTGTTTTCAGCCTCCCAAGGGCAGTAATTACAGGCACCCACCACCGCACCCAGTCTCATTTGATATCTCATGCGGGGATTGAACCCTCGCTCCTGAGGCTTGCCTAAGTAGGTGCTTTAGTCCACTGAGCTATCTGGTGATACTTGTAATTTGCATCTTGCTTGTCCCCCAAAATGCCATATCTTAAAGGTTGGTCCACATGATGGCGCTATTGAGAGATGATAGAAACTTACACATGTGAATCTTACAGGAAGTCCCTAGGTCATTCAGAGTGTATATACCTGAAGTAAACTGTAGGACTCCAGCCCTTGCTTTTTTCTTTTTCTTCCTGGCTACAGGATAGGTAGTTTGGTACTGGCAAGCATCCCCTACATAATGAGATTCCTTGCCACAAGTGCAAAACAATGCAGCCAAAAGAAACGTTTTCTCTTTACTAGTTATCTCAAGTATTTTTTTACAGTGACATATAGCAGGTGGAATATCCTCTCTCTCCTTCCCTCCCTCCACCCCTCCTCCTTCCCTCCCTCCCTCCCTGCCTCCCTCCCTACCTCCCCCACCTCTTGCAGACCTAGGGACTGAACTCAGACCCTTATTCTACTGAGGTATCTCCCCAGCCCTTGAAAGTGTTCTTTTATACCTATCAGTGTTTTTTTAAAGAATCATTCAGAATTTTAAATAAGATATTTTTGTTGTTGTTGTTGTTGTTGATGATGCTTTCACATGCTTTTTGTATTTTGAAAATATTGCTAGTGCTACTTTGAGACAGAAACCTGAACTACAGCTTGAGCAGAAACGGAGGAAGGCAGGACTGTGGCTCAAACCCATCAGACAGAGCTTTTTGGAAGTCTGAGTAGAAAAGGCAGGTATTTTCCAATGTACAAGGATACTCAGGACCTGTAGACAGGAACTTGTATCAGGACAATGAAGAGAAAAGTCTATGTGAGTAGAAGTCAATGATCTTTTTTATTTTTACTCTGAAACCTCTGGGGAAAGACCTATACAAGCAAAAATAAATGTGCATTACTCTCAACCTTGATAACATTTGGTTACTCTTTTTGTGACTATCCTTCCATAAAATTTTATTTCTATGACAACATTTTCATTTTTTTGGTGGGCGTGGTTTTGAGATGCTCTTCCTGGTCCACGCTGGCCTTGAACTTATTATGTAGCCCCAGGTAGATTCAAACTCATGGAAGTTCTCTTGCCTCAGTCTCCTGAAAGTTAGAACTGCAGGCATGTGCCACTGTGCTGACCAATTTTCCCATTCATTACAACAAAATTATTGTCTTTATTTTTATGTGTTTATTGTTTCATTATTCAGACACCTCAAATCTATTCTGCCAATGGTTTAGTTGTAAAATTTTAACTCTCTCATACTTTCTATTAAAAACAGTGTGTTTGGGAAATGAGACCAGGAGGAAATGTGAGATGGTGATGCCAAGTTATCAGGTGTCATCTGAAGGCCCATGCTTGTGAGTTTACGTGTGAAGGGAACAGCAAAAGCACTGAGCTTGGGGAAATAAATGCAACAGAGCATTAGAAAATGGAGAATGATCCTTTAAAAATTGCAAAAGATCACTTTATTTGTTGTCGTTTTTGTTTTAGTGAAGGGTCTCCGGGGTGTTCAGGTTCTCACTACTAGATCAGACTCATAGTGATCCCACAGTTTATAGGCTATCAAGAGCTGGGATTACAGTTATTCACCACCATGCTCAGTCTCAATTGCCCTCTCAGTGTGCCTTGGGGGCAGGGCTGACACAGCAGGCCCGAGAATCGAACCCCTGGTCCCTGTGCCTGTTTGCAGATGCTCTAATCCCCTGAGCTATATGGCCAGCCGTTATGACCAATTTTTAGTTTCAGGGGCCTGGCAGGATGGTTCAGTGGTCTAAATCACCTGGTTAGGAAAGCTTGGGCAGCTGCAGAGAGTGCAGTTCGATCTCCAACACCACATGCTGAGCCAGCCCTGCCCTCAGGGCAGGCTGAGCCAGCCATAAAAATAAATAAATAAACAAACAAAAGTTCTGAAACAAGAAAATAAAACAAAATAAAAATTAGTTTCAGTAAATTTGTCTGAGAAAAACAAATTGGTCTAGATGTATGTTTCAGTAATTTTTGTTTTTGTTATAAGGTTATTATTATTTCTTATTGGGTTGAATGAGTCCCTTAGATATTTTGAATACTAAGGTTGAGATATGCTTTGTCCCCAGACATTAATGTGCTGGCAGCTCAGTTCCCATTGTGATAGGGTTGAGGTGAAGCAACCTTTAAGGCAGGAAGCACTTAGATGTGGTGATACATGCTTGTAATCTCAGCACCCTAGATACTGAGCGTTGCAAGTTTCATGCCAGAGCAGGCAACTTACTCAGTGTGGAGGCCCTGGGCTCAGCCTTTATATTGCAAAAGGAGAAACAGAAGAAGAAGAAGAAGAAGAAGAAGAAGAAGAAGAAGAAGAAGAAGAAGAAGAAGAAGAAGAAGAAGAAGAAGAAGAAGAAGAAGAAGAAGAAGAAGAAGAAGAAGAAGAAGAAGAAGAAGAAGAA
>PVJA010054654.1:0-11475 GCA_004027025.1 Myocastor coypus
TTTTTTTTTTTTTTGTCTTTTTGAGACAGGGTCTCGCTGTACAGTTCAGGCTGGCCTTGAGCTCAGTTTTGTAGCCCAGGCTGGTCTCGAACTCTCACCGATCCTCCTGCCTCAGCCTCCCGAGTGCTGGGATTACAGGCGTGCGCCACCACGCCCGGCTTTTGCAATGACATTTCTTATAGGTACAATCTTTTATATCATTCGTCTTGTGATGGACACATGCACTGTTTCCAACTTCTAGTTAATAAAAACTATGCTGGTGTAGACATTGGTATCCCTGTAATGTGGTGATTTTAACTCTTGGGGAATTACCTTTAAAGGGGATAGGTAGGGTGGGGATGTAGCTCAGCGGTGTAGCGCCTGCCTAGCAAGTGCAAGGCCCAGATTTCCGTTCCTCATACCCAAAACCAAAAACTGGCAAAAAGAAGGCCAAAACAAGTCCTTTTGGAATAAAGGGGATAGGGGGTAAAATAGAATTCCAGTCCTTTATATTTTTGAGGAATGTCCACACTGATTTCCATCATGCCTGTGATAGTGCTCATTTGCATTATCAGTGTAGAAGAAAGAGTTCTGTTTCTCCAAATCCTCACTAGCATTTGTTACTATTGTGCTTTCTGATGATAACCATTCCTCAAAAAGTAGGTGACCAGAG
This sequence comes from Myocastor coypus, assembly GCA_004027025.1. Lineage (NCBI taxonomy): Eukaryota > Metazoa > Chordata > Mammalia > Rodentia > Myocastoridae > Myocastor > Myocastor coypus. Next base: position 653 of record PVJA010054654.1, read on the forward strand.
CCAGCTAGGCAAGTGCTTGCTTAGGCAGGAGCAGGGACTAGAGGTTGATGCCTGGGGTGTTGTACTAGTCCCACCCTTGGGGCAAGCTGAGGCTGTGATTGAGACTGGATATGGCAGTGCACACCTGTAATCCCAGCATTTGGGAGACTGAAAAATAGGAAGGATCACTACAAGTTCAATCTGCGTGGTGAGACCCTGTAGACCCTGTAATAAATACATTTTTTTTTAAAAAAGGTGACCAAAATGAGCAGACACCTCTTAGAAAAAGGACAAGAACCCAATAAATACATGAAAATCACTTGCTGCTAGAGACATGAAAATAAAAACTACATTGAGATACCATCTTATTGCAATACGGTTTTATGTGAAAATCAATCAAACTTACAAGATGGTGAAAATCCAGGTATATTATACTTTACTATACCCCTTAGGAAACAATTTCTCTTGTCAAACTTTATTTGAATTTTTAAATTTCATGCAACACATCTAACTTATAAATGTAACTTGCTGTAAAATGGTAAGAAGGTACCTTTATTTTTATTTCATTAATATTCATTTTCTTTTTTTAATACTGGGGGTTGACCCTAGACTCTTCACACTAAGCTATGTGTCTGTGTCAGCTAATGTTTAGTGCCATATATAATATTATATATTATATAATATTATATATTATATAATATTATATATATAATATAGTATACTATTATATAATATATAATATAGTATACTATTATATTATATATATATATTATATATATTATATTATATATTATTATAATTTATATATTATATATTATTATATATTATATATTATTATATATTATTATATTATAATTTATATATTATATATAATTATAATTATAATTATAATTATAATTATAATTATAATTATAATATATTATATATATTATATATATAATATATATATATTCTATATATATATTATATATATATATTATATATATTATATATATATATATTTTACAAGGTAAACTTACAATGGCTTCTTAAGGTATCCTTTGTGGAAATTTGTGGGAAAATGCAGAAGGGCTACCTCTATGCTGAAGATGGGAATGATCCAGTAAAAAGCAAGAGGCTTAGAGCAGAGGGCCACAGGAGTCTATGTCAGGGAGCTAAAGATGGGCACTGCGAGGCTGGAGCCTGAGCTGGAGCCTGGAGATGGGTCTCAGAGGAGGTGGCAAAGAAAGGAGCTCCTCTCTAGGAGCAGAGGTGTGACTTCCTGTTTGCCTTCCTTTTACCCCATCCCATCTACTCCATCCCATTGGCTGTTACCACCCACTCAGGGTGAGTCTCCTTCTTTATTAAATCCAGCATCCGAACTCCCCCAGAACGTGGCTTACCCAGTCAGCTAGTCACTTCTCATTCAAGTTAGCACTACAGGGAACTGACACACTGTACAAAACTTTGGAAAATTTTTGAAGTGCCTCACTAAGTCCCTCAATGTCCAAAGTAGGATTCAAAACTGGGATTTTCTTTCACAGCTTTCCAGTATTCCATGACCAATAAATTGCTCTTCGTAATTGCAAAGGTCGTGAATCATCTAGATACTAAGAAATAAATTTATAAAGAGAAAATTAGAAAGTGAAAGGAGTGATATACAGTATATTTCAGAAAGTCTGTCATATTTTATTTTTTAATTTTAACAAAATAATTGAATTTAAGTTTGCTTTAAGATGAAGAAATAGCAATATGAATCCAAACAAAAGTTGAATGATCAATAAAAGTCATAACTATTTTTTTTTACGTATTTAGTACAGGGTCTACAGCGTCTCACTCCCCAGATTGGACTCCTGGTGATCCTCCTGTTTTCAGACTCCCAAGCACTGGGATACTGTGCTTGGAATCCGTGTACCATGCCCAGTCTCATTCTCCATCTCGGCACCCCAGGGAAGGGACCAGCACAGCTTCCTGATAAATATTTCAATTTAATGAAATAGATTAACTCTGAAACTTACTGAAAATTAAAAAAAAATTCTTAAGTCATAATGAGATACAAACTGTTGTGCACTATATAAGATACATTTTTCACTTAAAAATTATCTTTTTTTCTGATTTCTATTTACTTAATCACTTTTGGCTTCTTTAGAAAAACTCTAATATTCATAATTTTTGTCCTTAGTTCTACATAATTCTTGCTCAGGCAAATGGGTGGATGAATGAATAGATTAGATGCATAGAAGAATGGATTTATGATTATTCTTCACGAATAGTTTTACTATGAGGTCTATAATTCAGAATTTACTTTTTTGAGTTATCTTTCACCTGGTTAGATTTTATCACTTTATTTTCCAAGAAGGGTTCAATATACTTGGTTGTTTTCAATTTGAGGACATCTACTGCTTTAATAGATATAAGTGATATGTTATATAATCTAATAAAATGCTCACTTCATTTAGAATTGTAGAGAAATTTTTCATTGCCTACAGACATTCTCATAATATAGAATGCGACATCCTGTTCATGTAAAATGTACAAAATGAAAAAAATTATCATATATCTAGACAAATGACCATGTGAATATTTGTAGATTTATAAATTACTATGCAATATAAAAATAGGTTAACTCATATTTTCTTTACTGTATAGTATTAATGTACATGTTTGATATATAAATGCAGGATACATATAGGTCAGAAAGATCTCATCAAGAGCCAGAGTGGTTGATTCTAACTTTTCTTTTGATGGAACATTATGTTTTCAGGGAAACCAAGACAATGACAGTGATATACTTTAGTCTACAATTTGCAGACCTAAGAAATAAAGTCAAAATTGGACATCTACATAGTAAATATTACAGAGCAAGAGCTGGTCTCAAAACTAGCTCACAAATATGCAGATACACCCACCAAACATAAATGCAAATCATTACATAAAATTTAGCCATTGCTCTCCAATGTTCCAAAATGTGAAGTTTTAAGAAACTCATACAAGGAACAAGAAACACCCAAAAATTTTAATGCCTCTTCTTCCTCTTGCTACAGTACTTAAATCACATATATAAAATTAGAAATATATTCCTTTGCCAAAATATTATACTAATGATAATTGATTTTCGTATTTGAATATCAATATGATTTATGCTGAATGAAAATGTGTTAAACAGTAATTGTGTCTCTTTGAAATCAATTATTATATGTCATATTATATCAACTTTTTTGTTTAATATGAAAATAAAACAAGACAAAATAAACTAGTAGGTTAACCGGGCATGGTGGCGCACGCCTGTAATCCCAGCACTCGGGAGGCTGAGGCAGGAGGATTGGTGCGAGTTCGAGACCAGCCTGGGCTACAAAAGTGAGCTCAAGGCCAGCCTCAACTGCATAGTGAGACCCTGACTCAAAAAGACAAAAAATAAATAAATAAATAAATAATAAACTAGTAGGTTATATGAGTAGGAGAAGACAGGAAAAAGGCCTCCAGAAATGTTAAATTCTGTCAGATATCCTGCTAATGGTCCCTCCTTACCATATCTGCCTGATGGCGACCCAGATGCTATGTGATAGTCCTTTGAAGACAGGACTTCTGGATATCAGGAGCTTACAAGACTGACCTGGGCCTGCACTCATGTAGGATGTATCTGCTGGTGTGCACTCTGGCAATGCCAGCCACCTGAACCCAGCCCCTGCCCACCCACACTGACCAACATGGCCCTGTGGTCATGTAGAACCAGTCTGCCAGTGTGTTGCCCACTCTGTGCCACCAGCCAGCAAAAACAAGCACCTGCTCATCTACACTGACCAACCAAGGCCTGCACCCAAGCAGAGCCTCTCCTCCAGTGATGGACCCCACTCTGCCAGCCAAAGGAACTCCTACCCTGCATGAGCATGCTTATCATCTGGGCCTGCACCCAGCTGAAGTAGAAAAAAGATGAGCACAGCAGCCAGACCCAGCCAGGTACATCTGAAAGGGATCAAGACTGGTGGATCCACACCCAAATTTCAATAGGCACTAACAGCATAACTTCAACAAAGGGCAGAGCTCATACAATATGACAAAGAGAAGGAGCAAGATGCCATCTCAGGTCCTGAGTCCAGCCAGAACAAATACAGGAGACAATACCATTGTACAAAACAGGTATCAGGCAGCTGAAATCTCTGAATTGGTAGCATCTGAGGTATACAGACAAGTGCAGAAATGTATAGAGAAAATCAGTCAAAGACAAGATCTGAAGCAAAAAAGGAAATGCATGACTTAATTGAATCTAAAGTGGAAAAAGAACTGTAGAAATGTATAGAGAAAGACAGACCAGAAAACACCTCTGAAGTAAAAAAGACATCTCTAATTTAATAGCATCTAAGTAGGGGGAAAACTTCAGAAAGGCAGAGAGGAAAGCCGAGCAGAAGTAACCTCTGACGGAGAGAAATAAAGGATCACTATAATGAAAACCTTAAATTCTACTAAAGAAAACATTTTTAAAAAATGATGGGTTCCTGCATTGAGCATTATAGGGAAGAAACAGACCACATGAAACAGTTTCAAAGAGATATACAAGAAAATAAAATCTCAGTCACAAGCTGGCAACACCATATGAACAAAAGTGAAGATAGAATTTCAGATCTTGAAGACACAGTCGCAGCTAGTGAAAAGGTAAGAGAGGATCTCTTAAAAACAACTAGGATGCAGCAAAAAATAATTCAACATCTGAAAGATGATGCAAAAATTAACAAAGTGAGATTACCAGGAATCAGTGAGAAAGAAGGAGTCAATACAAAGGATATAAAAGAATATGGGCAGATAACTTCACAAATATGAGAAAACAATCTCACATTCAAGTAACTGAAGCATATACAACTACAAATAACATCACTCCAACAAAAAAAACACCCCAGAGATATAATAGTAATATCCCAAAAATCCAGCAGAAGAATAACATACTAAAAGCTACTAGAGAAAAGAAATAGATCACAATTAAAGGAAAACCCATCAGAATAATAGCAGATTTCTCTTCACAAATCATAAAGTCAAGAAGATCATGGATCAGGGTGCTTCAATACTCCATGAAAACAAATTCCAGCCCAGACTGTTACACCCTGAAAAACTCTCTTTCAAGTATGAGGGAGAAGAGAAATACTTCCACGACAAGGAACAACTAAAAAATTTCATGATGTCCAAGCCAACCCTACACAGACTACTAAAATATGTATTAGAAAGGGATCAATTCGACCCAAACTTCAACAGATGAGAACAGCAAGAACCCATGAAATAGGGCATCTAATTAAACATAGGAGAAAAAATGGTAAACAGTAGTAAGTAAAAGACATGTCAATCATATGTGAATATATTTTAATTATAACCATCAACATAAATGGACTCAATTCTCCAACTAAAAGAAATAGATTGGCAGAGTAGATAAGGAAGCAAAATCCAACAATATGCTGTTCTAGAAGAAATGCATTTAACTCATAAAGAAAATCATAGGCTAAAAGTGAAAGGATGGAAAACAATAGTAAACACTCCAGAACCTCAAAAAATAGCAGGAGTAGCAATCGTTGTTTACAGAGAATCTAAACTTCAAACCAAGATTGATCAAATGAAATAAGTCTACTACATACTGGTTAGAGGGAAAATTCAAGATGAAGAGCTAACACTCATAAATATATATGCACCCAACACGGGAGCACCAAGTTATATAAGACAAATCATAATGGACATGAAAAATCCACTGTCCAATACCATAATTTTAACAGGAGATTTTAACAGCCCTTTATCCCAAAAAAAGATAGGTCAAGCAGACAAAAAATTATTAAAGAAGTAGCAGAATTAAAACAGAAATTAGAACAAAGGGACTTGGTGGACATACACTGAATGTTCCCCCCAACTACTTCTGAGTACACATTTCAGCAGCACATAGCACATTTTCTGAAATACACCACATATTAGTGCATAGGTGATGCTTAAGTATATGCAAGAAAACAGAAAGTATCCCATGCATATTATCTGAACACAGTGCAATGAAATTTAAAATAGAGGACAAAGAATACCAGAAATGCATGGAAATTAAACAACATTCTTCTCAGCAACCCTTCGGTTACAGATGAAATTAAACAAGTAATTAAACAACATCTAGAATTTAATGAAAATTAAAACACAATCTACTGGAATTTATGGTATGCAGTGAAAGCAGTTCTTCAAGGGAAAATTATAGCTCTGAACTCACACATTAAAAAAACAGAATGGGAACAAATAAATACTCTCATGGAGCACCTAAACCAACTAGAAAAGGAAGAGAAAACGAAACTAAAAGCCCAAAGGTGGGAGGAAATTATAAAGATTAGAGCAGAAATTAATTCAATTAGGACAAGGAAAACAATACAAAGATTAATGAATCAAAAAGCTGGTTCTTTGAAACATTAAGTAAAATTGATAAGTCCATAACTAACCTCATCAAAAGAGGAAAGAAAGGAATCAAATTGAAGCAGTAAAGAATGAAAACAGTGAAATTACTAGAGATGAAGCAGAGACTCAGAGTATCATTAATAGCTACTTTGAGAATCTTTACTCTTACAGAGTTGAAGTCATAGATGAAACAGACAGATTCCTAGAAAAGTACAAACTCCCAAACCTGAATCAAAAAGATGTAAGAACTCTCAATAACCCAATAACAGCTAATGCAATACAAAATGTAATGAAATTCTACTGACAATACAAAGTCCAGAAACTGATGGATTCAGCAATGAGCTCTGCAAGAAATTTGCAGAAGACATAATCCCAGCACTCCTCAAACTCTTCAATGAAATTGAAAAGGAAGCAATCCTCCCAAAATCATTCCTAGAGGCAAGTATTATATTGATATGAAGACCAGAGAGAGATGAAACTAAAAAAGAGAACTACAGGCCAATTCCTCTCATGAATGTAGAAGAAAACATCCTAAATAAAATCCTCAACAATAGAATACAGAAAATCATCAAGAAGATTACACACCATGACCAGGTAGGATTCATCTCAGGGATTCAATGATAGTTCAATATGCATAAATCCACAAATGTAACACACTATATCAATAGAACCAAAATAAACAAACAAACAAAAAACCACATGATTATCTTAACTGATTCAGAAAATGCTTTAGACAAAGTCCAACATTTATTCATGTTCAGAGTCTTATAGAAAATTGGAATACAGTGCCTATACTTTAATCTGGTGAAGACCATCTAAGACAATCCAACAGCTAACATAATTCTAAATGGGAAAAGCTGAGGTCTTTTACTCTCAGATCTGGTACAAGGTAAGGATGGTCTCTACCACCACTCTTATTCACTATAGTTCTGGGATCATTACATATAGCCATTAGATGAGAAAGAAATTGAAAGAATAAGAATAGGTAAAGAAGAAGTTAAATTATCATTATTTGCAGAAGACGTGATCATCTACTTGGAAGAACAAATATCCCACGAAGAAGCTACTAGAATTACTACACAAACTCATTAATATACCAGGATACAAAGTCAACATAGAAGAGTCAATAGCATTCCTCTACACAGATAACAAACACACTGAAGGAGAAATTAGAGAAACAGTACCTTTCATAGTTCCAACAAAATGAATTACCTTGGAATTAACCTAACTAAAGAAGTAATACACATTTCCAATGAAAACTACAGTACTCTGAAAAAAGAGATCCTAGAGGATTTCAGAAAATGGAAAGATATTCCCTACTCCTGGATATGAAAAACCAACATCGTGAAGATGGCCATACTCCCTAAATTGTTGCATAGATTTAATGAAATTCCTATCGCTGTTCCAGCCCTGATCACAGTCCCAGCCAGTAGTAGAGCCCGCACATCTGCCACAGGTAAGCTGCCTGCACCTCTGTGCCCCGCCTCTGCGTTCCTGTGACTAACTTCCTGTTCCAGCCTCAACTGGAGGCCCAGCCGGTAGCAGAGCCCACTCATCCGCTACGGCCCAAACTCCAGCACCAAACCCATCAAACATCTCTTCTGGCAACCAATCTGGTCCAAGAGCCTACCAGGACTACTCAATCCCAAAGCTCCACCTCCACCTACAGACCACATCCGCCGGGATTCACAGAAGCTAGCAGACAGAGCCCCAACACAGTGTCAGGAACCTCTGTAGAGGAACCAGCTTGGAGTCTCCAGACCAAACGCCCATAGACACAGCATAATGCCACCAAAGTGCAGAGGCTGCTTCCATGCAAAAAGAGTAGGATGCAATCTCAGGGCCCATGCCCACCCAAACCAAATACAGAACACACTATCATGGAAGAAAATAGGAACCATACAGATGAAACCTCTGAATTCGTAGCATCTGAGGCAGACACACAAGTGCAGAAACTTATAGAGCAACTGAGATCAGGAATAACATCTGAAGTAAAAAAGGAAATACATGAAGTGGAAAAATGGCTGGAGAAACGTATAGAGGACATCAGAGCAGAAATAATATCTAAAGTTGACAAAGACATGCCTAAATCAATAGCATCCCAAGTAGGGGAACAACTACACAAAAGTAAAAAAGGAGAACAGAAGAGAAACAATCTCTGTATTAGAGAGAGAAAGGATAAACATAATGACAGACTTCAATACTATTAAAGAAGACATCGATAAAAAATTAGAGTAGAATGGAAAAATGATGGACCCCCTGACGGAGCAATATAGGAAAGACATAGATCGCATGAAACAGTTTCAAAGAGATATACAAGAAAATAAAACCTCGATCACAAGTTGGCAGAGCCGAATGAACGAAAATGAAGATAGAGTTTCCAACCTTGAAGACACAGTTGCAGCCAGTGAAAGAGTAAGAAAGGTTCTTTTAAAAACAACCAGAATGCAGGAAAAAAAAATTCATCATCTGCAAGATGATGCGAAAATGAACAACGTGAGATTAATGGGAGTCAATGAGAAAGAAGGAGTCAATACAAATGATATAAAAAGAATATGGGTAGAAGTAATAGCAGAAAACTTCCCAAATATGAGAAAACAATCAGACATTCAGGTAACTGAAGCCTATAGAATTCCAAATGACATCAACCCAACTAAAAACAGGCCAAGACATATAAGAGTTAAGATACCAGAAATTCAGCTGAAGAATAATATACTAAAAGCTGCTAGAGAAAAGAAACAGATCACATTTAACGGAAAACCCATCAGAATAATAGCAGATTATACTTCACAAACCATGAAGTCAAGAAGAGCATGGAGCAGAGTGCTGCAAGTCCTCCATGAAAACAATTTTCAGCCCAGACTATTGTACCCGGCAAAACTCTCCTTCAAGTATGAGGGAGAAGTGAAATATTTCCGTAACAAAGAACAGCAGAAGAATTTCATGACATCAAAACCAGTGCTACATAATATTCTAATATTTTAGAAAGGGACCAAAATGACCCGAATCCAACAAATGAGAACGGAAAGATCCCACCAAATAGAGTAACCAACTAAAAATAGGAGGAAAAATTGGTAAACACTAGCGAATAAGAGTCATATCAGCCATAAGTCAATACATTTCAATTATAATCATCAATCTAAATGGACTCAATTCTCCAATTAAAAGAAGTAGACTTGCAGAGTGGATAAGGAAACAGAGCCCAACAATATGCTGCATACAAGAAACACATTTAACCCATAAAGAAACCCATAGGTTTAAAGTTAAAGGTTGGACAAAAATACTACATGCTCCAGCAGCACCTCAAAAAAAAAGAAAAAGCAGGGGTAGCAATCCTCTTTGCAGACAGGCTAAACTTCAAACCAAGCCTGATCAAACGAAATAGAGAAGGCCACTACATACTGTTTAGGGGAAAAATTCATGATGAAGAGGTAACACTCATAAATATGTATGCACCCAACATGGGAGCAGCAAGCTATATAAAACAAATCTTAATGGACCTGAAAAATCTCATATCCAATACTACAATCTTAACAGGAGATCTCAATGCTCCCTTATTCGAAAAAGATAGGTCAAGCAAACGAAAAATCAGCAAAGAAGTGGCAGAACTGAATCAGAACTTGAAACAATTGGACTTAGTGGACATATGCAGAGTGTTCCATCCAACTACCTCAAAATATACATTCTTCTCAGCTGCATATGCGACATTTTCTAAAATGGATCATGTATTAGTCCATAGATCATGCTTAATTAGATGCAAGAAAACAGAAATTATCCCATGCATATTATCTGACCACAGTGCAAACAAATTGGAAATAAATGACAAAAGAAACCATATAAATTTCAGCACTAGATGGAAACTAAACAGCACTCTTCTCAACAACCAGTGGGTCACAGATGAAATTAAAGAAGAAATAAAACAGTATCTACAATTTAATGAAAATTCAAACACAACCTACCGGAATTTGTGGGATGCAATGAAAGCAGTTCTCAGAGGGAAATTCATAGCTCTGAACTCACACATTAAGAAAATAGAACGGTAACAAATAAACAATCTTACACAAAACTTAAACCGACTAGAAGCGGAAGAACAAACGAAATCCAAACCCTGAAGGTGGGAGAAAATTATAAAGATTAGAGCAGAAATTAATTGAATTGAGAAAAAGAAAACAATACAAAGAATGAGTAAATCCAAAAGCTGGTTCTTTGAAAGATTAAATAAGATTGATAAGCCCCTAGCTAACCTCATCAAAAAGAGGAAGAAAGCACTCAAATTCAAGCAATAAGGAATGAAAAGGGTGAAATTACTACAGACCCAGCAGAGATACAGAGAATCATAAATAGTTACTTTGAGAATCTCTACTCTCACAGAATTGAAGCCACAGATGAAATGGACAGATTCCTAGAAAAGTACAAATTACCAAAACTGAATCAAGAAGATATTAAAATTCTCAACAACCCAATAA
>PVJA010054655.1:0-11491 GCA_004027025.1 Myocastor coypus
AAGGATAGCCAATATTTTGGCCTTAGCCCTTCAAGGTCAATAAAGACCCAGGACATAAGAGAACCTGTGCTGTAATATCCTATAACTCAGAGGTGTCCCAAATTTCTTGGTCAAGGAGATTATGGGACCTCAGAGGAAAGGGATGAATGAACTTCAGTGCATCTAAGGAGAGTCACCCAGAGAAAAACATTCTCTCAGGCTTTCACAGAAAGCAAAATGGCCAAGCAATAGCCGTGACTCGTCCCGAAGACTGACACTAACAACAGTTCTACAAAGTACTGTCTATGGTCTCAAACTTAATCCTGAGGGGATTTGACCCTGGAAGATGGAAAAAAAAATGAATGTTTAGTTATACAGGTCTTGCTTCGACTTGCTCTTGACCACACAGCAAGAAAAAAAAAAAAAACCTTAATTACAATGCATGGAACGCAGAGCTTGATTGATGAGATGAGCTTTAGGAGGCTTAGATTCAATAGCCTCCAACATCACAAGCTTCACTGGTGGCCCACTGCAATTGCAAAACCTTTGACTGTGTAGGTATCTGCTTCCTCTTAGTCCAAAGTGAAGTATATTCTTTTCCTTTTTTTTTTATTTTATTTTTCTAAGCAACATCAATAGGGAGGTGGGTCATGCCCACACACTGTACACTGTAGAATGATTGTGAGGACAATATGCAATATGTCAACTTTCAAAGAAAAGAAAGGGGCAAAGAAAAAAAATGTAATGTGGATTTAGAAAAGTTAATGTTTAATTGTTTGATCAATTTTATATGTATTAATCTAAACTGATCTGATGATGAAATATGTAATATAACCATTGTTAAATTTAAACAATAAAAAAATTGAAACAAAAATAAATAAATAAATAAATAAATAAATAAATAAATTTCTAAGAAAAATAATTACTTTTTTAGAAAATTCTGAAGGTATAGAGTACTGTAAAGGATATGGCAGAAAAATAAGTCACCTGGAAATTTGAAATGAGTGTTAAAAATCATGCATCAGACTTTTACTTGTTCTTTATTTTTGTGACAAGTGAAATTCTCTAGCAATGCACAACCAATTAGATGAGAAACAGACGTTGAGTTCACGTGTAAATTATTGGAATTGTAGCTACAGCACTGAGTAGCTGGACAAAACACCTCATTTATGTAACCCTTATCTATCTATGAAACAACAATTCCATGCTTAACATATAGTGCTTTAAGATAATGAAATGAAAAAACATAGGTAACATTTTTTTTATTTTTCAGAGAATAAAAATAGTAAAAAATAGAAATGATGCAGAATTATAAAACATAAAATAGTAAGATTTTAACTATTTTATATTGCATAATATATATATGTATATATATATATATATATATAATATATAAAATTTTTTTTTTTGGTGGGACCAGGGTTCGAACTCACGACCTTGCACTTGCGCAGCAGGCACTTGTGCCTCGGAGCTATCTCCCCAGCCCCAATATTTTCAAATTAATTATTTATATTACCAAGTATAAGTATGCACGTTTGTTTAAAAATCTTATAAAAAATTAAAAAGAACAACAAAAATTTAAGAAACAACTTGTTCCATCAGTAGGCCACCAGATATAAGCAGTAAAATTATACAATACACCATGCACATATACATAAATGTAACTGTTCCCTTCTCTTTCCGTGTCCTGTCCTTTTCCTCATCATTTTTTGTTCCCTTTAAACAGATTTTTCACATTAATAGTATCTATCATATTTTTTCAGACTATATTTACTCTATCAGTTTCTTACAATAGTAAGACAATAAGGTGTTTGCACATGTGTGTCTGATTTATTTCATAAAAGCATAAGCTCTAGCTGCATCTATGTATCTATAAAAACTGGCTTTTATATTTTCTTAGCTGAGTTGTACTCAATTATGTGAAATTACCACATCTATTTTGTCCATTCTACAGCCAATGGACATTTAAGTCGTTTCCTATACTTAGCTATGATGAATTGTGTTTCTATAATTGTGGACACATCTAATTTTGCTGTGGTATGATATTTTCAGCTCTTTCGGAAAAATGCCAAGAAGTGGAAATGCTGGGTTGAATGAAACATGGAATTGTTACTTTTGGAAGAAACTCCACACTGTTTCCATAGTGCCTGTACCATTCTACAATACAGGAAAAAGGGTAGAGGGATTCTTTTTCCACATAGACTATTGCAAGATTTTTATTGGTTGACTTAATTATGGCCATTCTTCTAGAGGTGAGATGGAATCGTCATGTTATTTTAATTTGTATTTCTTAAATGACCAAAGATGTTGAACAATTTTTCGTGTGTATCTTTTTACATTTGTGATACTATTACTCTATAACATAGGTTCTTGAGCTTATCATCACTGGCTTTCTGAATATCAAATATCTTTGACTTAGCTTGGAAATGATATTTTCTGACCATCATCGATATTCTAATAACTTTCCATACAATGTGATATAAGCAGTTACAAAATTTTTACACAGATATTTGGAAATTCAAGGGAATACAAAATTTTAGGTGTCAAGACATTTGCATTTCATCATCTCCGAAGTGGGTATTCATTTCAGATGCACATTTTTGGATTGTACTTTTGAATTTTGAGGTCCTGATTTATAACTGTGTTTTAAATATAATTTTGTTAATATTAGTGTAAAATAAATAGCAATGAGACAGGTTTACAACAGGTTAGAAAGCCAGATAAAATCATTAGCACATTTCAAATTGTTGTCTTCATTGAAATTGTTCAGAGTAGAAGACCAGACATGATTTCTTGTGTAATCATTAGTAGTACAAACCTTTCTTTTCAGTGCACAAAGTGAAAGTAACTGTATCTATAGAGTAGTAGTCCATAACAGTAGTGGATTATCAGCTCATCTAGCTTTATCAGAATCTCTTTACCTGAGTGTTACTACTCTGCATATTAATATCGCTTTCTTTTCTATTCCTCAAAGTTAGACTTTTCTACTGGGTGGTTAAGAAAAAGAGAAAGCAGCCAGGCGTGGTGGCTCATGCTTGTAATCCCAGCACTCAGAAGGCTGAGGCAGGAGGATCGGTGCGAGTTCGAGACCATCCTGGGCTACAAAAGTGAGCTCAAGGCCAGCCTCAACTGCATAGCGAGACCCTGTCTCAAAAAAAAAAAAAAAAAAAAAAAAAAAAAAAAAAAAAAAAAAAAAAAAAAAAAAAAAAAAAAAAAAAAAAAAAAAAAAAAAAAAAAAAAAAAAAAAAAGAGAAATCAAGAACTATATTATAAAAAATTGTGACTCCTGTATCTGACAAAATCAGTCAGATCCCCTCAGGATTTACCCTGAAACTATGTACACCATTTTGCAGAACTTCTGTCAGTGTCAGCTGCCTAAATGAATCACAGTCCTTGATTGACCAGTTTGCTCTCTGAAAGCCTGAGAGAATGTTTTCTCTCTACATCATTCTTCTTAGGCATACTATACACCAGTGATCACTTTGATCTGTGACCAAATACTCTCCTGGAACAGGAAATTTGAAACTGCACTGAGTTACATGCTGTTACAGAGCAGGTTATTTTATGTCCTGAGTTCTTCTGTCCTTGATGGCCTAGAGCCAAAATACTGGCTCTTGTTTTTTTTTTTTTTTTTTTTTTTTTTCTTTTAATAAGAAATAACAATGGGAGAGCTTCTCGACATGTTAGTAGAACAAACACAATAATCAATACAATTCATATTGTCTTCATAGTTGTTCACAGTACAAGATGCAGACATAAATATTCTAACAAAGCTATTGGTACAAATATTTCTTCTCAATGGACTAAGAGAAAGTAGTTGTAGGTGAACTCCAAAATTTCATAATGCCTGTCACCTAAAGAATCTTTGGGAAAGATGTGGTATTTTTATACAATGGAATATTATTCAGCTATAAAGAATGATAAACTTGAAGACTTCATATATAAGTGGATGTAACTTGAACACATACTCATAAGTGAAATGAACCAGAATTACACGTATAAATACCTTGTAGACTCCCTAGTATGAGAACTCAAAAGAACAAATAAAAATGGAAAGGCATAGCACAGCTAAATGGACATCAAGAACTTAAGGATAAAATAATGAGGAGACAACAAGCAGAAAAATTAGGAAACATGGCAGGATCAAGGCCATGAACTTATACATACACAGGATTAATTAGACAATGGTCCTAAGTATCTCTAACATTTTAACTTCTTCTTTACCGATACATATTCCTTTTATTTCTCTTTCTTGTCTAATGGCTGTAGCTAATGATTCCTGTACTATATTGAATGAAAGTGATATACAGGACACCCTTGTCCTGTACCAGACCTGAGAGTGAAAGATTTTACTTTTTCCCCATTCAGATTAATGTTAGCTGTTGGATTGTCATCGATGGCTTTTATCAGATTGAGGCAGAGGGACTCTGACTGACCATGCCCATGCCCGTGTGGGACCTCTCCTGCAGTGTGTGTCCCCCACTCTGCCAGCCACCAGAAATCTGCCCCCTCTTGCCCACATGGACTGACTAGACCGACGCCCAAGATGAATCACTCCACCAGCATGCACCACCCGCACCAGCCACCAGAACTCTGCCCCCGTGCACTCACACCGACCAACCAGGCCCGCACCTAGGTAGGACTTTTCACCCGCATGAAGCCCCAACTCCTCCAGCCATGGGAACTCTGCCCTTGCCCAACCATGCTGATCGATCAGGCAGGAAAAAGGCGTGCACAGCTGCCAGACAAGCCAGGCACATCTGGATGGGTTCAAGATAGGCGGATTCAGCCCCAAATTTCAATCGGTGCTAATGGCATAGCTTCACCAAAGTGCACAGGTCACACAAAATGACAAAGAGAAGGAGCAAGATGCAATTTTAGGTCCCGAGTCCAACTAGAACAAATAAAGGAGACTACATGGAAGAAAACAGGAATCATGCAGCCGAAATCTCTGAAATGGTAGCATCTGAGGTAGACAGACAAGTGCAGAAAGTATAGAAGAACTCAGATCAGAGATAACGTCTCAAGTAAAAAAAAATGTATGAGTTAATAGAATCTGAAGGGGTAAAACAACTATAGAAAAGTATAGAGTATCTAAGACCAGAAATAACCTCTGACGCAAGAAAAGACATCTCTAAATTAGTAGCATAGCTTCACCAAAGTGCACAGGTCATACAAAATGTCAAAGAGAAGGAGTAAGATGCAATCTTAGATCCTGAGCCAAACTAGGCATCTGTAGGAGAACAACTGCAGAAAGCTAGAGAGAATATCAGAGCAGAAGCAATCTCTGAAGAAGAGAAAGAAAGAATAACTATAAGGAAAAACTTAAATGCTACTAAAGAAGTCGTTGAGAAAAAAGTTAGAGGATAATAGAAAAATGGTGGATTCCCAGATTGAGCAAAATAGGAAAGATATAGATCACATGAAATACTTTCAAAGAGATATACAAGAAAATAAAATCTCAGTCACAAGTTGGCAAAACCCTATGAATGAAAGTGAAGATAGTGTTTCAGATCTTGAGCACACATTCACAGCTAGTGAAAAGGTGAGAAAGAATCTCTTAAAAACAACTAGTATGCAGGAAAAAAAAAACAATTGAATATCTGCAAATTCATGCAAAAATCAACAGTGTGAGATTAATAGGAATCAACAAGAAAGGAGTCAGTATGAAGGAGATAAAAAGAATATGTGCAGAAGTAATAGCAGAAAACTTATCAAATATGAGAAGACAATCAGAAATTCAGTTAATGGAAGCATACACAAGTCCAAATAACACCAACACGACTAAAACAACATCCAGACATATAACAGTCAAGATTTCAGAAATCCAGCAGAGGAACAATATTCTAAAAGCTGCTGGAGAAAAGAAATAGAATACATTTAAAGGAAAACCCATCAGAATAATGACAGTGTTCTCTTCACAACAGTGAATTCAAGGAGAGCATGGAGGCAGAGTGCTTCAAGTTCGCCATGAAAACAAATTCTAGCCCAGACTACTTTACCCGTGCAAAACTCTCTTTCAAGTATGAGCAAGAAATGAAATACTTCCATGACAAGGGGCAACCAAAGAATTTCATGATGTCAAAGCCAACCTTACACAGACTGTTAAAAAACATTTTTAGACAGGGACCAAAGCAACACAAATGAGAAGGGAAAGAACCTACCAATTTGGGCAACCAAGTAAACACATGAGAAAAAGAGATCAGCAATAGTAAGTAAAAGGTATATTAATCATCATTCAATGCATTTCACCTATAAAAATAAATGCAAATGGACTTAATTCTCCAACTAAAACAAATAGACTGGCAGAGTGGATAAGGAAGCAAAATCCAATATGCTGTATATAAGGAACACACTTAACTAATAAAGAAACTGTTAGGTTAAAAAGTTAAAGGGTGCACAACAATACTACTTGCTCCAGCACCTCAAAAGTAAAGCAAGGGTAGCAATCCTGTTTGCACACAGTCTGAAATTCAAAACAAGATTAATCAACCAAAATAAAGAAGGCCACTGCATACTGGCAAGGGGAAAAATTTAAGACAAAGAAGAAACCCTCCTAAATATATATGCGTACGCAGCATCACAGCCCCAAGTTATATAAGACAAATGTTAATGGACATGAAAAATTTAATATCCAATACCACAACCTTAATAAGAGACCTTAACATCTGTTTTATGCCAAAAAGATAGGACAAGTTTACAAAAAATTAGCAAAGAAGTCACAGAACTGAACAAGAACATGGGACAAAGAACTTGTTGAACATACATGGAGTCTTCCACCATACCACATCTGAATGCACATATTTTTCAGCTTCACATGGGACATTTTCCAAAATAGACCAAATACTTGTGCATAGATTATATTTAAGTACATACAAAAAGCAGAAATTATCCCATGCATATTATCTGACCATGGTGCAATGAAACTGGAAACAAATTACAAAAGAAAGCACAAGAACCCCAGAAACGCATGAATATTAAACAATATCCTTCTCAGAAACCTGTGGGTCACAGATGAAATTAAACAAGAACTTAAGCAATATCTATAATTTAATGAAAATTCAAACACAACCTACCAGAATTTATGGGATGCAATGAAAGCAGTTTTTAGAGGACAATACATAACGCAGAACTCACACATTAAGAAAACAGAACAGGAAATAATAAATATTGTGATGGAAAACTTAAACCAACTAGAAAAGGAAGAGCAAATGAAACCAAAACCGTAAGGTCAGGAGGAAATTATAAAGTCAAAGCAGAAATGAATTCCATCGAGACAAAGAAAGTACTACCAAGAAGTAATGAATCAATAAATTTGATTATTGGAAAGACTAAATAAAATTGATAAGCCCCTAGCTAAAATCATCAAAAAGAGTAAAGAGAGGACTCAAATTCAAGCAATAAGGAATAAAAAGTTTGAAATTATCACTCACACAGCAGAGATTCAGAGGATCATTTATACCTAGTTTGAGAATTTTTAGTCTCACGGAATTGAAGATACACATGAAATGATCACGTCCCTAGAAAGGTACAAATTATCAAAACTGAATAAGAAAGATACAAGAACTCTCAGTAACCCAATAACATTCCATGAAACACAAAATGGAATAAAAAGCCTACTGACAAAGAAAAGTTCAGGACCTGATGGATTCACCACTGAATTCTACAAGAAATTTAGAGAAGGCATAATCCCAGTACTCCTCAAACTCTTCAATGAAATTGAAAAGGAAGAAATTCTCCAAAAATCATTCCTAAAAACAAGTATTACGCTGATATGAAAACGACAGAGAGATGCAACTAAGAAAGAGAACTACGGGCTAATTTCTCTCTTCAATATAGAGATGCAAAAATCCTCAATAAAATCATCACCAATGGAATACTGCAAATCATCAAGAAGTTTATACACCATGGCCAGCCTGTATTTGTCCCAGGGATGCAACAAATCTATAAATGCAATACCCTATATTAATAGAGCCAAAGCCAAAAATCACATGATCATCTCAATTGATGCAGAAAAGGCTTTTGACAAACTCCGACACTCATTGTGTTCAGAGTCCTTCAGAAAATAGGAAAAGAAGGCCTCTACCTAAATCTGATAAAAGCCATCTATGACAATCCAATGGCTAATATAATTTTAAATAGGGAAAACCTGAAGTGTTTTACTCTTGTACTGGGTACAAGGCAACAATAACCTCTGTTACCACTCCTATTCCATATATTTCTGGAATAATTAGCTAAAGCCATTAAACAAGAGAGAGAAAGAAAAGGAATAAGAATAGGTAAAGATATTGACACATGTAGGCCTGGTTTATCTCACTAATGAGTATATGTTCAATATACGTCCATTTATATATGAAGTCTTCAAACTTATCATTCTTTATAGCTGCATAATATTCCATTGTCTAAAAATAGCACATTTTTAAATTTTATTTATTTATTTATTTATTTATTTATTTATTTTTGCTTTTTGAGACAGGGTCTCACTGTGCAGTTCAGGCTGGCTTTGAGCTCACTTTTGTAGCCCAGGCTGGTCTCGAACTCGCAGCAATCCTCCTGCCTCAGCCTCCCAAGTGCTGGGATTACAGGCGTGAGCCACCACGCCCGGCTGATACCACATTTTTTTAAACCATTGTTCAAATGATGGGCATTTTGGTTTTTTCCAAGATTTGGCTATTACAATTTGGGCTGGTACAAACATAGATGCACAGATATCGCTGTGTTATGATGTTTTCAGTTCTTCTGGGAAAATTCCCAGTAGGGCGATAGCTGGATTGAACAGGACTTCCAATTCTAGTTTTGTAAGGAACCTCCACACTGCTTTTCATAATAGTTGCACCAATCTTCATTCCCACCAGCAGTGGAGAAGAGTTCCTCTTTTGCCACATGTGTAAATATCGTATAGTTTCTCTAATATAAGAACTTTAAAAAAAAAAATAAAAACTTAAGGGCATAACAAAGCTAAATGTGTTATGAATTAAACAACGAAGTGACTGGAAGCAGATAAAAGATGGAACATAGCACGAGCAAAACCATGCACTTATGTACACAGGATGAATAAGATATTGATCCTAAGAATCTTCAAAAGGTTCATCACACTGACCATAGCACCATACAACACTAAATCTATGCTTGGAATACATGTCACTCTCATCTTTTTGATGTGTACTGCTCCCAATGTAAACTCAGTTACTGCTACACTCTCTCTCATGAGTATTATTTGAAAGTAAGGGAGTGGGGAAGTACCATAGGCTTGACAGGCTACAATTTTGTATTTCCTTGAATTTCCAAATACCTGTGTAAAAATTGTCTAATTACTTATATCACATTCTGTGGAGTGTTATTAGAATATCAATGATTGTCAGAAAATGTCAATTCCAAGCTAAGTCAAAGATGTTTGATATTCAGAAAGCCAGGGATGATAAGCCCAATTACGTATGTTATAGAGTAACAATATCGCGAACCTTTTCTGCTGGAGGTTTGACAATGTAAGTTAACAGACGAAAAATTGGAGAAAAAGAAAGGCTATGAGAATAGCCAATATTTTGGCCCTAGCCCTTCAAGGTCAGTAAGGACTCAGGACACAAGAGAACCTGTGCTGTAATATCCTATAACTCAGAGGTGTCTCAAATTTTCTGCTCAAGGAGATTGTGGGACCTCAGAGGAAAGGGATGAATGAACTATAGTGCATCTAAGGAGAGTCACCCAGAGAAAAACATTCTCTCAGGCTTTCACAGAAAGCAAACTGGCCAAGCAATGGCCGTGACTCATCCCAAAAGCTGACACTGACAGCAGTTCTAAAAATCACACACACACACACACACACAAGAAAATAAATAAATAAATAAATAAATAAATAAATAAATAAATAAAAATAAAAATCACTGTATATGGTTCCAAAGTTAATCCTGAGGGGATTTGACCTTGGAAGATATAAAAGATGAATTTTTTGTTATACAGGTCTTGCTTTGACATGCCCTTGATCACACAGCGAAAAAGCTTAATTGCAAGACATGAAACACAGAGCTAGATTGGTGTGACGAGCTGTAGGAGGCTTCAGTCAATAGCCCCCAACTTTGCTAGTTTCACTGGTGGCCCACTGCAATTGTGGAACATTGGACTGTGTATGCATCTGCTTCCTCTTTGTTCAAAGAGAATTTTTTTTCTTTACTTAACAATATCAATTGGAAGGTGTGCCATTCCCGCACCCTGTGCTCTGTACAACTATTGTGAGGACAATATGCAGTATGTCAACTGTTAAAAAAAGGAAAAAATAATGTTTATTGAAAGTGTTAATGTTTAATTGTTTTATCAATTTTGTACACCGATATCTATCAATCTAAACTGATTCGATGATGAAAATATGTAATATAACCATTGTTATTTTTTTCTGGTTTTGAAATTCTATATTATATGTAAAAAAAAGAATATGTAAAGAAGTTAAGTTATCATTATTTGAGGATAACATGATAATCTACTTGTAAGAGTCAAAGAAATCTACCAAGGAATTAACACACAAATGCATTAGCATATCTCAATACAAATTCACTCACAAAAGTCAATAACATTCCTCTACACAGATAACAAACACACTGAGAGAAAAATTACAGAAGCAATATATTTTATAGTTGCAATGACAATCAAGTACTTGCGAATTAACCTAACTAAATAAGTAAAAGACTTTTCAGTAAAAGCTACAGAACTCTGAAAAAAGAGATCCAAGAGGATTTCAGAAAATGGAAAGATATTCCATGCTCTTGGATAGGAAGAAGTAATATTGTGAATATGGCCATGCTCCCTAAATTATTTTACAGATTTAATGTAATTCCTATTAAAATACCATCAACATACCTCACAGACCTTGGAAAACCATTACTAAAATTTCATTGCAACCAAAATAGACCGAGAATTCAAAGACTATCTTGGCAAAAAGGACAAAGCAGGAGGCATTGTAATTCTTGAAGTAAAGATCTACTACAAAGTTAGAATGATAACGTCAACATGGTATTGGCCAAAATTAGACCTGAGGATCAGTGGAGTAGATTAGAACATGAAGAAGCAAGTACAAAGACGCTCAGCCACCTTACCTTCGGCAAAGGGCCAAAGATGTTTCCTGGAAGAAAGATGGTCTCTTTATCAAATGGTGCTGGAAAACCTCCTTCTCCACATTATGTAAACTAAAACATGACCCAGGTGTACCAGCATGTCAAAGTCAAAATGACTAAAAATCTAAATATGAAAAGAAAAGCATTTAATCTCCTGGAAGAAAATTTGGGAGAAAATCTCGAAGACTTGAGCATACACAAAGATTTCATGGACAAAAAAAAAAAAAAAAAAAAAAAAAAAAAAAAAAAAAAAAAAAAAAAAAAAAAAAAAAAAAAAAAAAAAAAAAAAAAAAAAAAAAAAAAAAAAAAAAAAAAAAAAAAAAAAAAAAAAAAAAAAAAAAAAAAAAAAAAAAAAAAAAAAAAAAAAAAAAAAAAAAAAAAAAAAAAAAAAAAAAAAAAAAAAAAAAAAA
>PVJA010054656.1:0-11442 GCA_004027025.1 Myocastor coypus
ACTATAAACTGCCATGGACAGCAGTGGATTGGAGGGGGCGGGAGAGCTGGTGGCAGGGAGAACTGACCTGCGAACTACGCTGTGTGGTTAGTGTGACCATAAGTTCTTTTAACAATACATTCAAACGAGTGGTTCTTTGTGTACATTTATGTTTTGGTATTTTAATAAAGAAAAGGATGGCTATGTCTTTAGCATGAAAAAAAAAAAAAAAAAAAAAGAATGTTCATTGTGCTAAGCACTTTATCAGGGTTATTTTCTTAGTTTGCACAATAATACCCAGAGGTAGATATTGTTAGCACCCATTTTATAGATGAGGAAGCATAGGCAGCAAGAAATTCAGTAACTTGCCCAAAGTCACAGAGTTAGGGAATGCAGTCAGGATACGAAGCCAGCACCCTGTTAGCCTTTATGAAGTCTGACTGAGTCTATCTCTTCATTTTTTTTTTTTTAATCTAGATTAAGAAAGTCCTTTCCGGCCAGGCCTGGTGGCGCATGCCTGTAATCCCAGCACTCGGGAGGCTGAGGCAGGAGGATCAGTGAGAGTTCGAGATCAGCCTGGGCTACAAAAGTGAGCTCAAGGCCAGCCTGAACTGCATAGTGAGACCCTGTCTCAAAAAGCCAAGAAAAAAGTCCTTTCCTCTGGGCATGGTAGCACACACCAGAGGCTGAGGCAGGAGGATCCAAATGAGTTTGAGGCCAGCCTGGCCTACATAGTAGGACCTTGTCTCAAAAAGAAAGAAAGAGAGAGAGAGAGAGAGAGAGAGAGAAAGCCCCTGCTCACTGCACATTCCACTTACTCTATCTTATTGCTCAGCAATATACAACAGGGGTAAATTGGAGGCTTTAAAAGCTCGACAATGCCCCCTCTCCCTGCTACTCAGCAGTCTTATCTGCTCAACCTCAGCCTTTTCATCTGAAAACTGGAAAGTGTAGAAATGCCCACCTCACTGCAGTGCTGTGCTGAGAGACTGGCGGCTGCTCCCGGCTGCCTCAGACAACATCTGGCAGCCCCTAGCACACAGCAGTGACTCTCAGCGGAAGAATTCCCCTGCTAATTTAGCTCTTCCCTGCATAATGCAGATGAGGCCTTTGTGAGAGACTCCTGTTACTCTGAAGGTAGAAAGAAATCTAAGCACCACTGGAGTCACACCAGGAATGTCACTTTCTGGGATGGGTTGGGACAAAGGCCTAGAGTTTCAGGCCAGAGGTGACAATCTGGCCCTTCTATCCAGAGCAAGTGCTGGAGGGGCTGAGCTCTGCTATCTAGAAGCCAGGACTGGCCAAACACAGACCCACATGGAAGCCTGATCCTCTAGGCCATGTCTGGAGAGGCCTCACAAAGGGTTCCCAAAGGGCAAAGAGGGCAGGGCAGTGGCATTACCTGCTCACGGGCCAGCCTAACGACATTAGGGACAAGCAGATACCAGTCACCATCTGTATCCTCTCAGGAGTGTCTGGAAATCTCCAACCTTAGTCTCCTTACAAAGAAGCGGGTTTGATTTTGTTTCTCACCAGTAAGAGAAAGATTGAGATCCTGCTTCTTGGATGGTTTCAAATCCTTGAATTTCCCACCTCAGGAGGGGCATGAGCCTCTTTCAGAAGGGCAGAGCTGTACACCGACGGGGCCTAGTAAGAGGTGGGGTCACGGGAGGACACAGGGCCTCTTTCTCCAGCCGGCAGAGCTTGCACAGGTCACTGAGTCCACTCACCGACTCCCTCCTTGATTTATCCACCAAACTACCTGAAACTGCAGAGGTCACCAGGGCGTGGGGGCTCTGGAGGCAGCCAAGAGACCTGCCTCATCCGTGCCCCTGCTCTCCACCAGCTCCACCTCTCTGCAGCTTGCACACCTCTGAGGACCAAGATTCCCTCAACCTCCCATCCAGTTTCTCACACTCTCTTCTGACACAGGAAGCTGGTTCAGCATTTGGAGAGGGCCATTCCTTCACAGACCTCCCCTGGCCTTCCACTGTTCTCTGAAAAGAGGGTGTCTTTTTTTGTTTTTTTGGTTTTTTTTTGGCACAAACACAGAACATTTCTCTTCTTTTGCCCTTGAGAGACAAGAGGCACCAACTGAAAGGAGCCACCCTATGCTGCCCACCAACTCTGGAGATCAGAGGGGAGCTTACGGAGGGCAGAGGAAAGCAGCGCACAGCACCAGGAACAAAGCCTTCCCTGTTCAGGAATGCTCCGCTAACGGTGGGACTGGAGCCAGACGTTTTCAGAATGGAATGTTCTGTGCGTTCTCACACATTTTCCCCTGAAAGTGTATCCATCTGCAGGAAACAAATCCCCAAGTGGGTTCCAGTTCAGCGTTTCAGGCCACACTTCCTGGGGCCACTTTCTGGCCCCAAACCTGGGCTGATTGGACAGACGTGTAGAGGGCCTCGCTGTTTCTCATGAAGCACAGTAGAGTTTTTAGACGGCATTCGATGGTCTCTTAAGTAAGAAATAGCACAGACTCCTAGGCAAATGGACCTGTAAAAACCAACAACCTGGCTCAGCCCTTCAGAGGCTGAGGCAGGAGGAGTGCCGTGACTCAGAGGCCAGCCTGGGCTATCCAGTGAATTGAAAGCCAGCCTGAAGTATATAGCGAGATCCTGACTCAAGCAAAACAAAGCAAAATAACCCTCAAAAATAAAAACAAACCAAATCACCATTCCTATTCCCAAAGTAATGTCTTTGTGACATGCATTCTTTAGGAAACATTTATTCCAAACCCCCTCTTTACAAGTGAAATCCTTGGAGGGAGGTGACCAGCCTCAGGGTCACACACGGATGTGGTGGCCAGGAGAGAACTGTGGCGCCTCCGATTCAGGAGCAATTTTCCTCCTGAACTGTTGAGGAGGCAGCGCTATGAGAACCACAGCTAAGCACAAGCAACCAGGACCCAAGCCCCAACCCCCAAAGCAGGAGATAGAGAAGGACAGGTACTTTATCCTTCTGAAAGAGCAACAAAACTTCAAAACAATGTTGGGTTCCTCATATCTATTTTGTCACTTAGTGTTTATGTTTTAAATAATAACTAGGAGGAGAACATGGCCTTTTAGGGACCCTCTAGCTTTGTTCCCCTCCACTCTATGACCTCTATGTCACTTTCCTGTGCTCAAACACGCATGCTCAGGCCCACCCACGTGGCATGTTGCCTTTCCTGTGGCAGTTGCTCCTTCTAAGTGGCTGCCCTTGACATTCTTCAGCCATGGAAAGGTCTGAAGCTGGAAGGCAGCGGAGAAGAAGGTGCGAAAGCAATTCCCCTGCAGGGAATGAGTTAGAGCAAACAGAAAAGGGAGGCAGTGCCAAGGTCTCCCAGGATCCTCCTTGCTCACCCTGAGGTAAGTGGAACTCAAGGCGAGATGCACGTTACCTGTGGACAGAGCCAGGGCTCAACTCAAGACCTTCCAGCCCTGGGTCAGCCTTGCACTGGTATTTGAATAGTACACCTGCTTCATGGGCCCTATTGCCTTCTTAAGGTTAAGGGCTACAGTGGGAATGACTATGGGGCAGAAGGTGTTAGTCTCCAATGAGAAGAAACAAGGGTGGGAAAGACAGAGAGACAAGGCAAATGGAGAGACAGAGTCAGAGAGCAAGAGACAGAGAGACAGAGTCAGAGAAGGAGAGACAGAAACAGACACTGGGACCGAGACAGAGACAGGATCAGAGAAACAGAGACAGAGAGAGGAACAGAGACAGACCCAGAGATAGAGTCAGACAGAGACAAGATCCAAGAGACAGAGAGAGGAACAGAGAGAGACAGACTGACAGACAGAAGACAGACACAGACAGAGATAAACAGACAGAGACAGAAAGATACTCATACAGAGACAGACACAGAGAGAGGGACAGAGAGAAACAGATACAGAGAGAGGAACAGAGACAGACAGACAGACACACACACAGATAAAGAAACAGAGACAGATACTCATACAGAGACAGACATAGAGAGAGGGACAGAGAGAGACAGATACAGAGAAACAGACAGAGAGGGATAGTGACAGAGAGAGAGAGAGAGAGAGAAGAGAGACCAGACCAACCACACCACTGTGTGTGTTGGATAGAGGCCAGATGACACCCACCACTGATGTTGGGTTTTGGGATGCCAAGAGCTACAGCCTGTGGGTTCAAACGTTCGTGAGGATGGGAGCAGTTGTATAAACATGGCAACCCTGAAGTTAGGTAAGACCTCAACTTAACTAATCGTATCTTCAGAGACTCTATCTCCAAACATGATCCTATTCTGACGTAACAGGGGTAGCACATATCCCTTGGGAAGGTACAGTTCAACTCGCAGAAGATGCATAATGGGAACGTCAAATAAAATAGGCTCACAGCCAAGTCATGCTGTGCGGTTCCCTACCGGCTTCCTCTCCTCACACGTGCTCCTTCAGGAGCAAATGGCATCTCTACACGCCTAAATTCAAGAAGAAAATCTGGGCACCACCACTGATTCCCGTTGTCTCTCACACCCTGCCTCGTTCCTCCCTGCCTTGTACAATATGTGCTGGGGCATTCAGCCTGGGCACCCCACATATGTTCCCATTCTCTGAGCATCATTTTTATTTGTTTTCATAGTGCTTTAGAAGATTTTGTACGGTACTCTTGTCTTATTTAATGCTGGAATGGCAAACACAAATACCTTCAGAGCCCAGACTGGAAGGAGAAGAATAAAAACTAAAATGAGGCAAAGGCACACAGACACCCTCAGGGAATGCTGGAGGAAATGAAGAGAATAAAACCGGAAGCACGAGTCATGGGAGATCACTGGTGTCTAAAAATGTCACCCTTATCCTAGAGAAAAAATTGGGTGGGGGGCATTGCAAATATATTTGGTAAAGAGTGATTGGCCCTTGGTAGTGGAAGGGTCATGCCACACCAGGCCTCCCCTGGAATTTCTTTGCTGAACTACTGAAGCGTCTCCATCCCTGGAGCTAGTGGGCACATCAGGGACGAGCAGGGGTGGGCTGCAGCCCTCTCTGTGGTACTGGGTCAGCTGAAACCCAAGCCCCAATCAATGCCCACTGATGCACCAACGTCACTCCCTTTGTTCTTTTGCCCTAATGCCACGTTTTTTCATCATCCTCTGGCTTACAGTATGTTCACTACCACTAACAGGCCACCTGGAAGTCATCTAATATGAGTTCCAAAGGTCCTGGAACAATAGGCTCTACTCCATGGAGGATACTATCAGCACCCCCAAATCACTAACACAGAAAAATAGGGATTGCCCAGCAGGATAATGGTTTCAGAGTACAGAAAAGGAGGCCATGGCCTGCAGTCAGGGGCCCCAAGGATGTGAAGGAGAGAACTTTTATCCCACCAGAGATAAGCTCAAAAGAGGAGGACAGAGGCCAACATTTGCATTTTTCCAGTTGATCGGGGATCTGGGCTAGGCTCTGATGAGAGATTCTGGTGGGCGGCTTGTGGGTTGAGTTGCTTGTACCCCCACCTAAATCTCTTTCAACCAGTTGAAAAATAAAGACCTCGAGGGGATGGGGGTGGGCTCACTGAATAGTTCAGGCTGATCTTCAACTCTGGATCCTCATGCCCAGATTCCCCACCGATAGGACTGCAGTTGTGTGCCACCAGGCATGGCTTTGCTGGCGGACGGTAATTACACAAAGTGAGGTGATTCTAACAGGCTCCGATTCTCCAGTCTTCACCTGAAAGAAGGTCAAGAAGCTTGGTTGAGAGGATCTTATGCTGATCCTCCCTTACACATGCCTCTCTACGGTGACAATCTCTCCCATCAAAGCCACTGAATATCTGAGCACTAAACTATGCAGTAGTGATAGGCCAAGACACATCGTGTATCTCTCATGTGAATTTAAATTTCAAGTAGTATGGGCATGGATTATGGGGCCCAGTACCATAGTTCGAGACAGATCTCCATCCGTCAAAGAGCCACAGTGCGATGCAATTAACATGCCACATGTCCTCATTCACAGAAAGCAGTGTGGAGCAACCCCAAACGGGGAGTCAACCGCTGGAGAAAAGGCAGCCAGTGATACAAGGAAGAGAAATTTCAGTCGGAAAATGGTACCCTAAGCAACCGTTGGCAAATTTGGAGAGGCAGGGAGGCCCTGTGATCTGCCACCTGGACATCGCCAAGGGTCTGCAGTGCCGCAGACAGAGGCGAGGGCGGCGAGACACCAAGATTGCCTAAGCAGTAGGCTCTGATGACGCGGAGCTAAAAATAGTCACAACAACACTGGAAAGGAAGCAGGCCAAAGTCTGGACAGAGGTGGCTTCAAGGGGGATAGGATTGTGTGTCTTCTCTGCTTCTTTCATATTCTATGCACTTCTGAAATATCTCTGCAAAAATTAAGTATTATTTCTACCATAAGAGCCAAAACATACTCAAAAGGGCAGAGAGGCTAAGGGCAAAAACTAAGGCAGGAGGATCTCTAGAGGATGGCAGAGCTCGTGAGGCCTCTCCGCGTGACTGCACCTCAGAGCTGCCTTGCTTCCCAGGCCCGTGTCCACACGACACCCTGCAAAGAGCAGCTCGCGCGGCCGCCTCAGGGCAGCCTTTCCTTAAGATGTAAGCACTAGCATGTTAGCTTCGCTGTCGGACATGGTGCTCTCTAGTAATCATGCCAGGCACATATGACCTTGCCATTCTGTCCACAGTCCCTATATAGTCAGGAGCAAAAGATTAGATAAAGGACAGAATGAGTAGGTAAATAGGGACTGGCCCAGCTCCTTTCATGAAACACTTCAATATACAACTTCTAATTCTTCTTGTTTCTTGTTTTCTTTTTCCTTTCCTTTTTTGTTCTCATTTTTAATTTAATTTAATTTAATTAATTAATTAATTAATTTGGTTGGGGGAGTTACTAGAGACTGAATCCCAGAGCCTTCACCCTGAGGTATATGTCAAATCCCCTTATTTCATCATTTGAGACAGGCTCTCCTTGAGTTGCTAAGCTATCCATTCTGAACTCACACTCGCAGTTCTCCTGCCTCTGCACCTCAAAGTGCTGGAAATACAGGGGTGCACCACCATGGCCAGCTGAAACTTGTAACTTTTCAAAACATTTTACAACGTTTCTCTTCTGAATTTCACCATGGCTTGTCAAGCAAGCACTCTATGGACCTGAATGACCAAAGAAGGTCATTTTCCCAAGGTTGTATGGTGAGGTAAGGGCAGAACCAGGGCCAGAGAGAATCTAGCTGCTCCCACGTCCAGGTCTTTTTGCAAAGGCTCCTCAGCCTCTCTGAAAGAAGACCACGCTGAGCTCCGGTTACGTTGAAAGCCTGCACGCAGAGCCCTAAGTGGATTTCCTACCCATTTTGGCCATCTTCTAAGTTTACCAGGTAGGATCAATTTCCACTGCTTTTAGTGCCTCCTTAAGAAAACAGACAGTTGCTTTCAAGCCCACAGCCAACGTAATATGACTGGTCCGAGGCAACTAGCAAAGGTCATCAGGTGCAAAGGCCAGGCCTGGCAATTGCAGAACCACCCAGCCTTTGCAATACTTAGGAAAAGTTGCAGGCTTGATCATGCAGCTCCCAAATCGCTCCAATCCAATATACTCTGTCTTGTTCTTCCTTTCAAAAGAAAACAAGCCGCTGTACTATGCTTTCCCAGGTAAGCTTTGCAGGTGTGCCTACGTGAGCACAATTCTGTATGACAACACCAGTGACACTATTTGGTCCAACCTATTGCTGTTGCCGGATAAAGCCCTCCAGCATGGGTCATGAGTGGAGTGGGGACATAGTCAGTGGTTACGGAAAGCACTGTGCTGATGATCTCTGCAGTGACGGAATGGATCGACACCAATGCAATGCGTTCCAAACCGCCCACCCGCCCCTAGCGTTGCAGGCGAGGGTGGCAGGGGGTTGGTCCACATTTCTCCTGAAGGTGAGGCCTTCTACCTTCACCCAATTTCCCAATACACAAGGAGATATAGGCTGCTGGGAGAGAGTCGGTAGATGGTCTGGGTTGTGATTCAAAAGCAAAGCAATGTTGAAAGACTGCTGTGGACCCAGGTCTTTCTTGTTTTTTTTTTTTTTTTAATTTAGATTTTCTTTATTATATAATTGCTTTTAAATTTTAAAAATAATTTTATTATTTTTAATTTTAAAAGTGCCCCCCCACCCCCGCCCAGGAACCAGAGATTGAACTCAGGGCCTTGCACTTGTCAGGCAGGCACTTGTGCCCCTGAGCTATCTTCCCAGCCCCATATTCTTTTTAATTTTTAAAGAGAATTAAAATTTTAAAAAAAAACATTAGAAACAATACAGAATTTCAAAACACAGTAATTCAACAAGTGTTATATCACATATTGCTGTCTTCACAGTTGTTGCTCAGATCACCAGATATAAGCATGCAAAATTGGTTTAAAAAAATAGGCACTAACTATTCCTTTCAGGAGTAGGGAGATAGGTCTGTGGTACAAGTGCCTGCCTGGCAAGTGCAAGGTCACGAGTTCAAACCCGGGTCCCATCAAAAAAAAAAAAAAAAAAAAAGAAAAGAGCAACTGTTCTTTTCAATAAACCAATAGAAATAAGTAGTACGATTATCTTTGCTAATTTGCATATGTCCATATTTTCTCCTCTTTTTTTCTTTTCTCTTTTCTCTCATTCCAGTTGTTCCTTCCTTTGGCACAGTTTCTTTCCCTTTCATAATGTCTATCATACCTTTCACATTTTATTTACTCTTCCAGGTTCTTACACTATGGAGATAAACCATGCTTACACATGTGAGTCTCATTTATTTCACTTCTGAGTATCGGCTGTGGCTGCATCCATTTACCTACAAAAGCCTCGAGTTTACCATCACAGCTAAGTAATATTCCATTAGATAAAAATGCCACATCTTCCTTATCCATTCTTCAGTTGATGGATATTTAGGTCCCAAGATTTAGCTATGAGAAATTGCGTTACATGCATACACATTTCTCAGATGAAGAAATGCAAACGACAAGTAAATATATGAAGAAAAAATGCTCAACATCATTGACCACTCAAGAAATGCAAATTAAAACAACACGGAAATTCCATGTCACCCCAGAAAGAATGACTACCATCAAGAAATTAACCGATAGCTAATGCTGGAGAGGCTGCAGAGGGGAGAAGAAGCCTTTTCTACCGCTGGTGGGAGTGTAGACTGACATAGCCACCATGGAAATGAGTGCGAACATTCCTCAAAGCCTAGGAGGATCTTGCTACTAGAGGCCTCATTCAGCTTAGGTTTTTAATTTTTTTTTCTATTTATTTCATTCGTACATATTTTAGTACATGAAGTTAACACTCATCTTGGGGAATAGGTACATGTACACAGCATGGCTTGTTTCCTTTTTAGACTCTCTCTCTGTCTCTGTCTCTCTCTGTCTCTCTGTCTCTCTCTTTCTCTCTGTCTCTCTTTCTCTCTCCCTTCTGTACTATGTTTCCTTTCCCCACTTTCCCACCTTCGCTCTCACTGTTGCTAGCATTCTTAGCTTGTGTTTATGACATACAACATCTCTTGGGTGCTTGGCAACTGCCCAGGGCATACCTTAAATCTTGCTTCACCTCTCCCTCCCAGTTCCCTTCTCCCTCTATCTTTCAGAACCCTCCCCATTTGTAAGAGATCTATTCCCTTATTCCCTTCTATCCTTCTGTATTTTTTTCTTTGTGTTTTTACCTAACTCAAATGAGAGATACCATATGGTATTTAAGCTATATATATCTGATTCATCTTACTCAACATGGTATTTTCCAGGTGCCTCTATTTTCCTGCTAATGTCTCTAATGTATCCTTCTTTATGGCTATGTAGTATTCCATTAGGTACAAATAACACATTTTATTTATCTACTCATCTGTCAGTAGGCCTATAGGCTGCTTCTAAGACTTTGCTACTGTGTGTTACACTCTGCATTAGCATGGGTGTGCGTGTATTACTGCACTATGACATCTTTAGTTCTTTGGAGAAGATGCCGGGGGAGTAATGACTGGCTGGGTCACATGGCAGTTCTAATTTCAGTTCTCTGAGCAGGGTCCATTTTGATTTTCCTAATGGCTGCACCAGTTTGGATTCCCACCAACGGTGCGGGAAGGCTGCTCTTGCACCACGGCCGTGCCAGCTTTCCCTGCGCCTTCCTGGCTGCCACCCTCACTGGCGTAAGATGAAAGCTTAGCATTGTCTTCATTTCATTTCGCCAAAGGCCACGGTGTTGGATACTTTTCCCCTATTTGATGTCCAAGTGTAGTACTTCTGAAAAGTGTCTGCTGCCTGCGCTTGCTCATTGCTTGACTGGGCCTTTTATTTTGAAAGCACCCAGATTCTTGACGTGGGGCTGTGTGAAAAGATGGGGCCCGGGCTCCTCCTGCACAGTGAGTCTCTAAGCACCTCCCCAGGGCACTGTGAAGCCTATCATCTAAAAAGTTTAAGCGCCGCATATCAGGTAAAAACCTGATCCAGTTTCCTGTGCGTGGGTTTCCCTTTCGGGGCCTGGCCGCTGACCGTCAGCCACTGCTTCTCAACTCAGCTTCCCTCTCGTCATGACTGAAACATCTCCATGACGCTCGTAAGCGAGGCAGCGAAGCCTTCGCCTGCTTAGCAAGAGACTCAGACAGCAGCTTACCCAAGAGTGTTAACAGCCAGGCGCCGGCCTGGGCACGGGGAATGCAGCTGTGTGTGCGCACTGGCAGTTCCCTACCCTGGCAGCATAATGGAAGAAATAAGCCCTTGACCAGAGACAGTAGGAATCTGACCATTAGCACAAACTGGATATCCTCTGGATATCCTCAGGGTGCTCAGAAAATGACGGTGCAAGAAACTTTTAATAATAACCTCAAGCCAGCAGTTTTCTAAGTATGATTTGTGGGTCTCTGAATCTCGGAGTCCCTTCAAGAGTTAGAAAATTTAAACTCATTTTTATAATACTAAGATATGATTGACCCATTTTCACTGGGTGGACATTTGCACGAATACCTCAGAAGGGAGGACGGGTGGCCTTGCCACCGCCCGAAGGACAGCGAAGCGGGGTTTCCCACGGCACTCTCACGTTTGTCAACAAAATATACTCAGTTTTTTTCACTCGTGAATAGCCTAAGCTAAGCAGCAGAAAATATTAATTTAAATATATTCATCCTCTCAGCTACAGAATTTTTAATATTGATACTAACGTTGCCTATAATAAGGTAGAAGGCATGCACAACAAGAGGCTACCTATATGACATGATTCTCGTGGGAAAGTATATGTAATATTGAATATCAGGCCCGGCAGGATGGGTCAGTGGTCTAAAGCACCTGCTTGGGAAAGCTTGGGTGGCTTCAGGGACTGCGGTTCGATCCCCGGCACCACATGCTGCGCCAGCCCTGCCCTCGGAGCAGGCTGAGCCGGCCATAAAAATGAGTGAATAAAACAAATAAAGATTCTGAAGCCGGGCGTGGTGGCGCACGCCTGTAATCCCAGCACTCGGGAGGCTGAGGCAGGAGGATCGGTGAGAGTTCGAGA